>APFE031247119.1:73117-111563 GCA_000404065.3 Pinus taeda | reverse complement strand
TTTTTATTAATTTACCATACCTCTTTTATAAATGTGATATTTGGCCCATAGGATTCACTTAAATAAAACCTCTTTTTTGAGGCTTCTTAAATAGAAAGAGGGTTATGGAGTAAATATAAAAAGAGGTTTTATTTATTTACCATACCTCTAGTTTATTTATATTTTTTTTATTTACCACTCCTTTGGAGTAAGTAAAAATTTTATTTATTTACCATGCCTCCACTTTATCTATATTTTTTATTTATTAGGACCAAATACAACCTCCCAAACCAGAAAATGGGCAATTGCAAACGAATTTAACATTGCAAAGCAAAAAAACGGTGGATTGTAACGGAATATAACCTCCCAAACCAGGCGAATCGAGTCAAATGAGTCTTTTCATAGTTTATCCACCCATTTTCTTGGTCTAAAATGAATAAATAAATAAATAAATAAAAGTTGGGCTAAATATATGAAATGGGTGTTTTATAAAAATTTTGCCTGTCTAAAATGAAAAACCCCTTAATTTTTGCCTTTGGGCTAAAATTCGCCGCTCAAATTTACCATGCAATGGATCCCTTAGATCATCCTCCAAGTGATCCTCCTACTAGGAAGAGATCACTTTGGTTCTATGAAACTCTATGGGATGATGAGAGACATGTCCTTGTTCGAAAATCATTTAAAGAAAGGAAACAACCATGCAGTTACCAAGGATATGTTGCATCCATTAGCACTATGATTCAAGCCTAAGCTTCCACATTTGAATAAGTTGTAAAAGAATAAGTTTAGAAATATTTTATGGTCAAGGAATATGAATCAATTATGAGGAATAATGTATGGGATGTTGTGTCGAGACCGAAGGGGAGACTTCAAATTGGATATTCAAGATCAAGGATGGAATTGATGGTAGCATTGAGAAATACAAGGCAAGGTTCATGGCTTGGGGATTCTCACAAAAATATGGAGAGGATTATGATGATATATTTTCACGTGTGGCTCGATACACAACCATTCATTTGATAATATCCCTTGTTGCAATTCAAGGATGGACTCTTCATCAGATGGACTTAAAGGTTGCATTCCTCCATGTCTTGTTACAAGGAGAAGGTTATGTTGAGAATCCATAAGGATTTGAAGTAAAGGATCGAAAGACACATTTTTGCAGGTTGAAGAATTAATTGTATGGTTTGAAGCAAGCCCCTAGAGCATGGTACGTCTAAATAGACACTTATTTGGTAAAGTTGGTTTCATATGTTGACGAACTATTCATGGAAAGTAGTGAGCTTGTGATGATCAAGTGCAAGAGGGAGCTAGCCTCTAAATTTGAGATGAACAACCCTGGACTCATACACTACTTTCTAGGCCTTGAGGTGTGGAAAATTCTTGATGAGATTTTCCTTTCACAAGGAAAATATGTTGTGAATATGTTAGATAGATTTGGAATGATAGAATGCAAGTCCCTACCCACACTAGCGGAAATGAACTTTAAGAAGTTATGTGGAGAAGCCACAAGAACCGATTTGGCGAATCCATCCAAGTATAGACAGTTGATTGGGGTTCTGATGTTCCTAGTGAACATTCATCCAAACATATGCAATGCAGTGGAAAATTTGAGTCAATTCAAGACTAAGCCTCTCCATTCACATTGGATCACTGCCAAACACATATTGAGATAGTTGCATGGGACAATCATAATTGGTCTAATATATTCTATTGGAGATGTTTAACTTCGTGGATGCACCGATGCTGACTAGGAAGGAAATGTTATTGACATGAAGAGTATGTTTGGATGTTGTTCCATTATATCTTGTATCAACAGGAAACATAAGTCTTTAGTGTTGAGTACCGCCAAGGCAGAGTATATTGTAGCTAGCATGGCTAATTGCGAAGAAAATTGGATGAGGAATCTCTTTGGAGAGTTATTTTAGCAAGTCTTACATACTACATTAATATATTGCGGCAGAAAGAGTGGGATATGTCTAGCAAAGAATCATGTATTTCATGACAAGTCCAAGCACATAGAGATTCGATATCACTTCATTCGAGACATGGTGCAAAGAGGAGATGTTGGACTTCATCACATATTGATAGATGAGCATATTTCTGATATTATCACCAAGGCTTTATGGAAAGGGAATTGATTGGTCTTCAGAGAGTAGCTTGGACTAATGGATGTGACCTCTCGTGATAAGGGGCAGTGTTGATCGAGGACACTTAGCCATCTCTTCTCCACTGTTGAGCTTCCAGGGTGGGGAATTGAGATAGAGGAACCTTAGGGTTGAGGGATCTCTGGACAATAGGGTTGTACCCCTATATGTTACCCATAGAGTTGGAGATTTTGCTTCCTTATCTACCCATAGGATTGGAGATGATGCTCTCCTATTTGGTCTATGCAAATTATACTCCATTTGGCATCATACCCACAAGCCAAGCTTGTTTGGAATATTGCTCCTATTTTTGCCAATGAGATGACAATATACTTGGGGTGTACAACCCAAGTTGATTATGGTGCAGGTGTTCTACGTCATGATTCTTAAGGGTCATTAATGGGATGATTGGTAGGCTATAGGATTGGTTTGATATTTTCTCCTCTTTGTGGTTATGGGTTAAGAATGAGCTCCTTCATGTGATTCCAGGGTTGAGATGTGCTCCCCTATTTGTTTTGATATCCTATGCTAGATATGGGGTTTTCCATTGTTTCTCAATAATAAATAGGCCATCAAACCTCATTGTAACATAGTTCAGAGGCATGTAGCCGCCACATCTCTTCTCAGAGATAAGCTACCATCACCCGAGCTAGTTTATTTCATTATGTATGTAAGCATATTTTAGTTCTTTGATATTAATCAAATGAAGTTTTAGTTTTTGTTGCATCTCTTTGTTTATGGTTATATCTATAATTTGTTGCATTCTTATTTAAATTTGGATCAAACCTTGGACTCATGCATTACTTTCTAGGCCTTGAGGTGTGGAAAATGTCTAGTGTGATTTTCCGTTCACAAGGAAAATATGTTGTGAAGTTGTTAGAGAAATTTTGAAAGAGAGAATACAAGTCCCTACCAACACCAATGGAGAAGTCGAGGACCTGATTTTGTGAATCCATTCGACTATATATAGTTGATGGGGGCTCTATTGTTCCTAGTGAACACCCACCCAGATATATGCTATCGAGTGAATGTGTTGAGTCAATTCATGCCCGAGCCTCTCCATGCACTTTGGATCACTACCAAACACATATTGAGACATTTTCATGGGACGATCACACTTGGTCTGAGATATTCTTCTAGAGACGTTCGACTTCATGGATACACCAATGTTAGTTGTACAGGAAATGTTATCAACAGGAAGAGTACGTCTGAACGTTGTTTTAGTGTTGGATCTGCCATGCCATGATATCTTGGATGAGCAGGAAACAAAAGTTTGTAGCATTGAGTACCATTGAGGTAGAGTATATTTCCACTAGCATGGCTAGTTGTGAAGCAATTTGGTTTTGGAAGCTCTTTGAAGAGCTATTTGAGTAGGTCTTAGATACGACAGTAATATAATGTGACAAAAAGAGTGGGATCTGTATGGCAGACAACCCTATATTTTATGAAAAGTCCAAGCACATAGAGATTTGATATCACTTTATTTGAGACATGGTGCAGAGAGGAGCTGTTAGACTTCATCACATATCGAGAGATGAGTAGATTGCAGATATTCTCACAAAGGATTTGTCGAAAGGGAATTTCTTGGTCTACAAAGAGCAACTTGGACTAATGGATGTGACCCCTCCTGATAAGGGGTAATGTTGATCAATGACACTAAGCCAACTCTTCCCCCCTATTTAGCTCCAAGGGTGAGGAATTGAGATAGTGGGCTCCTGCGGTTGAGGGATCTCTGGACAATAAGGTATTACCTATATCTGTTACCCATAGGGTTGGAAATGTTGCTCCCCTATCTACCCATAGGATTGGAAATATTGATACCCTATCTAACCATAGGGTTGGAAATGTTGCTCCCCTATCTACCCATAGGGTTAGAGATGTTGCTCCCCTATCTAGTCTCTACAATGTATACTCTAGTTGGAATCATACCCACAAGCCAAGATTATTGGGAATACTGCTCCCCGTTTAGCCAATGGGTTGAGAGTGTACTTAGGGTGTACAACCCAAGTTGATTATGATGAAGGTATTCTCCCTCATGACTCTTGAGGATCATTGACAGGAAGATAATTAGGCAATAGGAGTGGGTTGATATTTGTCCCCTTTGTGGTTCCAGGTTGAGAATGAGCTCCCTGATGTGATTCCAGGGTTGAGATGTGCTACCTTATGTGTTTGGACATCCTATTGCTAGATATCAGGTCGAGATGTGTGACTCCCTAATGAGATAGATGGTGGAAGCTAATACTACCCAATTCTTCTTCTTTTATATTGGAGAATGTTTTAAAAGATAGAGTTTACAAGAGATGGACACGGCATGACAAAAGTATGACAAGATGATATGACGATCAACAAACATATTTTGGGAGGTGGATCTCTTCCTAGTCGAGAGGGAGTGTTGATTTATGCAACTAGGGTCAAATTCCACCTTGGATAACTCTTATGACAAATATGATGATTGCATTGAATTCCTCTTTTCGAGAGCGACCAAAATCAACCTAAAGATCACCTCATTTAGACAAATAGAAGGTTTTTGAATTTATGTACCCACACATGTACAATTGGACAGGTAGACCTCAACATCAAATGGACCCCCATGGAAGCCTATAAATAAAAGAGACCTCGAGCCCATTTCAACATTATCATCAAACATATTCTTCGCTTCTTCTATTGTTTGGTTCGCATAGGTCTGATGGAGGATGTTTGTGCAAGGTTAGAAATTACAAGTCTGAGGCTTGCATGTGTTTATGGTTTTTGGTTTTTGGTCACACTCTTGCCGCAGGTCAAATCTGATTGTGGTTACATGCACGGTACCTTTGAGAGTGACTGGGAAGCCACATTCACTTGCATAACATCTTGAATGGTGTGAACGAGGCTCTAAGATAGTTCTCGATAGATATGACTGCAGTCGCTCGCTTAGAGTGCTTCAGAGAGTGATGAGGAAGTCATATTCACTCATTCAGAGTGTCTCAGGGAGCAATTGAGAAGTCATAGTTGCTCGCAGAATAACTTGATCAGTGCGACTGGGATTCTGAGCTAGGGTCTGACAGTTTACTGCAGTTGACTATAGATATATTAAGGTTGGAAGGTTTCCCTCTATTGTACAGTGATTCTGGAAGTCTGCTTCTTATTTATATTGGGTAAATCTTTGCTAGATGATTATGTATTGGGCTCATTGTACTCTCGACTAAAACATTTTATGACAATCTAATAAGAAGATTTGAAAGGGCTTTCCCCTAGTGGGATTTTTCCTTGTTCTTTGACCAATCTAGTGCCTCTTTTGGTTGTGTTATTGTCTTCTTTGTCATTTCATATATTGTTCAATATTTCATTATTGTGTATGATTGGAAACATTGTTAATAATTGGATGTAATGCTAAATGAAGAATTGAATTGGGCTGAAGAAATTGAAACAACATAAAACAATCTGAAAATTTAACAAAGTTGACTAAACCCCCTTCAGGCTTGGAACCTTACACAAATTTCTTACTATAAATTCTTCTAACTTTACCAAAAATATGGATTTGGATTCCAACCAAGAGCAAAGGCTCTAATAACTATGAAAGGCATACTTATGTTTTTATTATTATACAAACATTAAGAAATTTTACTAGTGATTGTTGTATAATACAAATGAGCTCTCAATTCAACTCCCTCAATTAAATCCATTCCTTCATAAAATGGATTATCAAGGCTCAGTCCCATTGACCCTTTCATTGCCTATACTATGTTCTATTACATATATTTCTTTATTCCTCATAGCCCTTTCTTAAATTATTAAAGTCTATACCTACTATTGATACCTTCATGATCATTACCCATATCACTACATGAAGACAAAGAATATACTTAGTGGGTCTTGTGTGGAGTCTAAGGAGATTTTCTTATCTCTAAATAATCTAAAATCCGCATTTAGGGCATAATTCCTATGATTTCATCCTTTTCCATGCCCCAAGAATGAAGAATAATATAGTTATATAAGTAAGCATGTTCCATTTTAAACCTTGAGTTACTTAAATTGCCTATTTTCCTATCTCAACCTCAATCCTCAAACTCCATGTCTACACATGACGAATTTGAATTGTAAAATAAATTATATCAATTAATTATGTCCATATATATTTTTATTGCCTTTGTGGTGTAAGTGTTTCACACCTATAACACTAACCATAGTGGCTTTAAAAATTTCAAATGAGAAAATATAATAATATTTCGTAATGAAACCAATAATTTAGTAAAACATAAATAAAATAAAAATATCATCAAAAAATGATATCAACAAAACAAAACATAACCTAAATAATATACCTTAGAATCATTTTGGATAAGGAAATAGACTATACTAGAATAAGATTAACTTGAAAAATAATAGAAATTACAAATTAAAAAATAATAGAAATTACAAATAATGTTATTAACCTCTTACAATAATAAATGTTTAATAAGATATTAACATTAAAATAAGTAATATCAACCAAAAACGATAAAGAAATAGATTCAACCTACAACAATTAAATTTATATGAAAACAGAATATTCCAAATAAAGATTTTTATGGTTTTCAATGTTTAGTTTTATTGATTCATAAAGTCTTTATACTTATCTGAATAATATATAATGCATGTAGTGTTATCAATTTGTTTATATATTGAAACTATGAACAATATGGTCGAAATTGGAGTTCTTTCATAAAAATCATGAATGCATTTCATTATGGTATAGATTTAGTGAAAGAGACATCACTATATATTATGATTGAGAATATTTATTTATATATTCGGAAACTATGAACAGATGGTTGAAATTGCAGTTCTTTCATAAAAATCATACATGTATGCATTTCATTATGGTATAGATTTAGTGAAAAAGCCGTCACTATATATTATGATTGAGAACATAAAATTTATTGTTAATATTGTTTTTTAATTGTAATGGGAAATCTGGCATTTTTAGTGATTAGATTTAGTAGCTATAGTTTATATCGTATTTAATCATGAGATTTAAATATAAATAGAAACAATAGAAAAATTGGCGTCCTATTTTTAATAGGAATCAAATCACTGTAATCTTGGAATTCCTTTGGTTTTTTACACAAACACTATGAGAAACAATAGAAAAATTGGACATCCTATTTTTAATAGGAATCAAATTACTGTAATCTTGAAATTTATAGTAAGATTTTGAAGAGGAGAAATAGGTTGTGTTTTTTTTTAATACTAAAATTTTGGAGGGGGAATTTGTAATTATGGCTAATTTGTAGAGAGTTATTTAGTTAATTTCAATTTGGCATTAGGAGTCGCTTATCCCAATAAATTGTTATAAATTGTTTTAATAGTATAACAAATTAATAAGTAGTATTAATTAAGGATAAATTATTTTTTTGTAATTAGTGTAGATTTATTTTAATTCAAAATCTAAGATCTAAATCTATCTTAATTTAAGATTTATCAAATTTTTTTAAGTGCAAAAATTTTAATCTTCTTACTTGATAGATCGGAAATGAAGAACACACCTCAAAAACTACAAATGAATTAGAAACACCAAAACTCATCAATCAGTCTTTTAATTTGAAACGCCTTTCAGTATTTTTTTTTGTAAGAAAGAGAATCGGAAAAACCATTCCAGTGATATTGATGATATAAAAAGGTTTATGGTTTCATTGACTTCAAACTTGCTTGGGCACATGGTACGCAATTTCTTGAGATGTCGATGGTCAGGAAAGATTGCATGATCGGTGTGTCTATTTTTATTTATATAGAAGATTCAGAATACGGCCAGGAGTGACGACATACGCAGTTTGAACGTGGTGGGGTTAGGTGTTTACCAGTGGTTGTTTAGTATACAATGTGCCAAATCCCGAAAATATTGGAAAATGCTGTTTCGGGGATATATCGAATTAGTTTTTAAATTCCAGAAATTGACTGGAACGTACGTACTGAATTCTCCGGTTGTTACCGTCCGCGTTCGTGGAAGCGCTGCCGACCATTGCTGACATGGCTTATGTTGCCCAGTCAACAAACACGTCATCGGGGTTTTAGGAGGAGCGGTGGAAATAAAACCCTTCGTCCCCTTAAACACTGCGATTGCAGAATAGCGAGGTGTTGTTAAAGTAGAGTCGCGTTTCGAAGGCTGCCACTGATTTATTGCGTCCTTCCGGTCGACGGGATTGCGGGAAAAGAGAGGATTAGTTCTCCAAGGTTATTTGTCTTCGGCAGTTGTCAAAGATGTCCAAGGTAGGCCATCGGTTATTGATGTCTCATTTTATTTTTTGAAAGATTATTGGAAGTGAATTGTGTGCGTGATTGTGCAGAAAATCGTGTTGAAAGTGGGGTTAAACTGCGAAAAATGCAAACGGAGGGCCATGAAAACGGTTGCAGGGATTAAAGGTAAAGTTCGGCTTTATTTATTATGTGCGGATTTAAGGTAAAGTGGTTTACAATGGTAAATTTTTTTTTACTAAATTCTAGCATGTTCCTGGATACATTGCAGGGGTTGACTCTATAGCTTTTGATGAAAAAGATACTAAGATCACTGTGATTGGAGACGCGGATCCTGTGTGCCTAACGGCTAGTCTAAGAAAATTTGGATTCGCAGATTTGGTGAGCGTCGGACCGTCTAAATAGGTCGAGAAGAAATCCTGAAATGCAGCCCTAGAATGAGCATGCAGGCAACAAGTGCGAGGCATCGAAACAGAATTAAAGTTTGGTCATTCCTTGAACAAGCTGTGGTGGCTGCAGCGGCTACAGTTATTTCTGGTGCGACCAGAGCCATATTGCCTTCTGCATTGTGTAACTTTCGTCGTCCGTTACTTAGCTTTAAATAAAAAAATTTCTTCTGTGAATTAGAACTCCTCTGAGTCTGCACTTTGACACGGCCTTGCCTTCAATGGATACTGATAAGGGTTCTTGAAAGCGAGGCAAGTGGGTGCCATGGCTTTCGCGGATTTGCGGAAGAACTTGGCGGTTTCAATAATACTGCGTCAAAGTAGTTGTTAGCATTTCAATTGTAGCTTCCTCAGATAGAGGACACGGATCTCATTAGTCCATCTGTGCCTCCTTGGCTGGGCTTTATATAAAATTCGATAATTTGTTTGGCTAGGGATATCTGTTTTGCATAAGTGTTACAGCAATTTTCATTATTACAAATAGAAAATCTTCACATAAGTATTTTGTTTAAGGCGATATAATTTTCTGTGGTTACGCGTCTATCGAATCCGACGATTCATATTTAATGTTTTGTAGGTAAATGTTCTGTAATATTTAATGCTTTCTATCGAATGCCCCTAATCATATATTTAATGTATTGTCTGTTAATGTCATGTCATGTAATACTTAATGTTCTGTCTATTGAATGCGAATGTGCCTAATCATTTTTAATGCTTCGTTTGTTAGATATACCTTCTCATATTTAATAGTTTGTTTATGATGGATGGATTGCATGATCGATGTGTCTATTTTTATTTATATTTTTCATATTTAATGCGTTGGAATTGTTTACATTTAAGTTAAAATAGAAAAAGAAAAATATTATTTATTAATTTTTCAAGTAAAATTTGGAGTCAGAAGTGGAGGGTTAAAAGTGGCTGAGGGTCAAAAGTGGCTATTGGCAAAAAAAAATCAAAAATTCTTGTAGAGCCAGTGTTTGAATCATGTTTTTGATGATTTTTGATGGTGGAAATGAATCATCTTCAAAAACTGGGGCACCTAAAATTTTGAAATTTAACCATTGAAACTTGAATTTACAGTGTTTGAATCATGTTTTTGATGATGGAAATGAATCATCTTCAAAAACTGGAGGCACCTAAAATTTTGAAATTTAACCAGTGAAACTTGAATTTACAAAAATCCCTGCAATATATTTTCAAAATATGACACGAATTTCCATAAATTTCATAACAAAATTTATGAAATTAGCCCAGTCATATTTTCATATTTAATTTTTTTGTTACGTAAATGTTCTGTTATATTTAATGCTCTCTATCGAATGCGCTTAAGCATATTTAATGTTTATGTCAAATTTAATGTACTGTCTATTAATGTCCTGTAATACTTAATGTTCTGACTATCTATTGGAATGGGCACTAGGGAACGAAGCCTGGAGTGTGTAGATAGAGTGCTGACGGTGAGGAGGCAGACTAGAGTTCGACTCTGTTAACGGAGACGGGGCCCACGAGAATTCGAATCTGTTAATGGAGATGGAGATCACAAGCGAAGGGTCCGGGTCCGTTGGAGGAGTTCGTCGGTAACGAGTCAACGCGTAACCCAAGGTGTGAAACAATGACTCGTTCGACTACTCCATTCCTATTTCTCTAAGCTTAAGTGGGCTGCAGCGGGTTCTTACAGGCGAGGACAAATAATTGACCTGGGTTGTATACCAAATATTTCGGGAATCTGAAACCAACATAAAGATGTCATCATATTTAATGTTTGGTATGTTATTATACCTGCTCATATTCAATAATTTGTTTATAATGGATTGCATATTTAGTGTGTCTATTCATATTTGATGTTGATGTTGGAGTAGTTTACTTTTAAATTAAATAAAAAAATGAATTTAGTTAATAAAAGTTATAATTTTAAATATATTAATAAATTTAATGTTTAAATTTATATGGTACATAATATTAACAAATTATGTTCGGTCTAGTGTATATCATAAATTGTGTTTTTTGGTTAAGAGAGTATTTTTCAGAGACAAGGAAACATGTTAAGGACTCAAGATTCACAAATATTTTGTAGGAGTGAAACCTTGTACACTTACAAACTACAAGCAAGTAATTCTAGGTGACCTAATTTTCTTTGATGATGAGTCAACATGCATTTACCAATAATAAACAATGATGAATATTTTTATTTCTAATTTAACAATTAAGCTATAATAAATTTCTCTAAATTGACTATTTTTATTAATATTTACAAATTATATAAAAATAAAAATAAAAATTTTTAAACGATAAGATTTTCAATGAGACATTGTTCCATAGAAAAGTGCCTCAGTTTAAATGTCGTGACACTCTATTTGGTCTCTCACATGGATATTAAAGTGTTGAGTATTATGTTTTATATTAAAGATATTGTTATTAAGTTATAATAATTAGACCAAATGGAAATTAAAGTGTTAACTATTATGTTTTATATTAAATATATTGTTATTAAGTTATAATAATTAAAATAAAAAGTGAGGTGACTTGTGAACGTATTTATTTTATAATTATGTGAAAATTTATTTCTATTTTACATCTATTATGTTATTATAGGAATTATTTTTTTATTTTAAAATTATTCGCCTCCCTTGCAAGGGTGTCTCTTCACTGTCAGGCCAAGCACTCCATCGATATGACCCCAGGTGCGTTGTTTCCCAATGGACCAATCTATCGAAGCTCTGTTATGGAGAATGACGAAATCAAGAGGCAGATTTAGGATTTGTTGCAGAAATGTCACATCCGGACGAGTTCATCACCTTGTGGGAGCTCGATCATGTTCGTATAGAAGAAGGATGGGACTTGGAGACTCTGTATTAAATATCAAGTGTTGTGCAAGATCATTGTCTGGAATAGGTACCTGATCCCACGGATTGATGACCTTCTAGACCAACTCAAGGGGGTAAAATATTTCAGCAAGATCGATTTGAAGTCCAGATATCACCAGGTACCAATCGAACCCTTAGATGTGTGGAAGAGTGCCTTCAAAGCCAAGGAGGGCCTTTTTGAATGGCTAGTTATGCCTTTCGATTTGAAAAATTCTCCTACTACCTTCACGAGGTTTATGGATAGCATCTTGGGCCATTCACCAACTCATTTGTAGTGGTATACTTTGATGACATGTTGATCTTCAGCTAGATTTGGGAAGAGCACCTCCACCACATCCAATAAGTCCTCCAAACACTATGGCAACACAAGTTGCCATGCTAATTTGGAGAAATGCACTTTTGGCATGACCCAGGTTTAGTATATGGGATACATTTTTTATGAATGGGGGGTGCATGTGGATTCATCCAAGATCCAATTCACTCATAATTGGCCAACCCCAACCACTCTAACAGAGCTCTGCAGCTTTCTGGGCCTTTCCAACTTCTACCGCAGGTTCATGTTGGGATTTTATCATATCACTTGGCCATTGAGTCAATTCACCAAGGGAGGAGCGAAAGAAAATTTCTTTTGGTATGAATCTCAATAGAAGGCATTTGCAGAGTCGAAACATCACCTCTGCTCTACACTAGTGCCCACATTACCAAACTTGCAACAACCATTTGAGATCAACACATATGCCTCTCACTATGCTATTGGGGTAGTCCTTACTCAGCAAGGGTATCTAGTGACATATCACAGTTAGACACTTTCAGACACAGTGTGGAAATATACCACTTGTGAAAAAGAGATGTATTCTGTTGTGTAGGCCTACCGACAATGGAAGCATTACATTTTGAGGAATGAAATTGTCATCCACACAGACCACCGACCCATGCAGTTCATGTAGATGCAAGGGAAGTTGCAAAATGATCACCATCAGAAGTGGTCCACATACCTGCAACATTTCCATTTGAATATCAAGTAAAAGAAGGGCAACACCAATAATGTTGTGGACTACCTCAGCTAACCATTTATCATGGAGCTAATCACTGTGCTCAACTCTTGTGGGCACGCTATTTTTGATTGGCCACTTCTCTACAAAAGTGACCCAGAATTCGGCCACACATACTAGACTCTCTTGGAGGGTTAGCAAGCTCCAGATTTTCACCTCCAAGATGCATTGTTATGCCTCTTTGGACACCTTTTTGTTCCTTCAAGCGAGTGTGCCAAGATGATTTGGGAAGCACACTATAGTCGGGTTGCTGGGTATTTCGAGTTCGAGAAAACAGTGGCAATACTGCAGAAGTATTTCTATTGGCCGAACCTTCGACAAGATGTTGTTAAGCACATCAGATTCTGCACTTCCTTTTCCATTTCCAAACCTACCATTAAGAAACAAGGCCTCTATACTTCGATGCCTACCCCTAGTTGACCTTGGGAATCCATCTCCATGGATTACATGTCGAGCCTTCCTTCTACTAAGCATGGAAATGACTATGTTTTTGTGGTTGTCAACAAATTCTCGAAGATGGCCATTATGGCAACTTGTAAGAAGAATATCACAAAAGAAGGCACTACTAAACTCTTCTTTGAATGAGTGTGGGTACATTTTGATATCCCACAGCTTATCATCTCAGATCGAGATAGCAGGGTCCTCGGTAAATTTTGGTCCAGTGTATGGATGATGCTGGACACCAAGCTCACTAAGTCCATAGCCTTCCATCCCCAAAACATTGGCAAGACAGAGGTCATCAGCAGGATGATTGTACACATTATGTGCATGTAAAACTCAAAGAATCCACACACATGGGATGAGAGCCTCCCCTATTTCTAGGACAACTATAACTAGGCTCTCCATAGCTCGACTGGATATAACCCTTTTCAAGTGGGCTTGGGATTCCAGCCAATATGTCCCATCGATGTGGCCATACCATTTTCAGCTACTCAGGAAGATTCGACTCATGTCCAGTCTGAGGCCGACAAGGAAAACAACTTCATTGAGCACATTCATCACATCTGCCAATAGGTCCATGACATATTGAACAGATACAATGCTAAGTACAAGTAGCGGCATGATCATCATCGGGTTCCACACAAATTCGAGGTGGGCAGAAAATTTTGGTTGCATTTGCAGAAGGAACGCCTTACCAGAGCCTATAGGAAACTCATACCACTCTGATATGGTCTTTACACCATTACGAAGGCTTTGGAACAAAATGAATTTGAGCTCAACATTCCCGCATTCCTTGGCTTACACCTAGTGTTCAATGTGGACTGCCTTCGACCATACTTCCCACCATTTGCTAGACATGTCAAACATTGCAAAACAACTCACACCTACAAAGTTAAATACAGGTTGCATGGAACAATCCACAACTGATTGGATCATGGACGCATGGATCAAGAACACCTGATAGAAAAGGATCCAACTAAATCAAGTTGTCAAAGCAAGCCAACTCCTTCACCACAACAAGTGGCTCACCAGGGACCTAGTTCAACATATGTTTCCTCATCCCATGGAGGAACTCACCACAATGGGGACCATTTCTTCCTAATCGGGGAAGAATGATCTAAGTGGATATTGACGGCCACCTACCTATTCCACTTGGACCCCCACCATTGTTTCTTTTAGTTTTTTATTTTTCTTAATTGTAGCACAATTTATTTTTTTGGCAGGTTTTCAAGTCCGAAACTTCCAGAGCCATTTTGAGGTCCTAAATAATGCTTTTTGGGAAAATCACCAATGGCAAATATTAATTTATAAACTTGAAATTCATTGTCATTAGTTGTATTCCTCGTATAGATCTTCCTAACAAGGTATCGTGTGCATCAAATGGAGATCGTATGCCAAAGTTACGACCATGGGAAGTTAACATACCAATTTACCCCAACGGGGCCCATAGTTTGGTGTTTTATCTCCTAGGGTTAGGTTTTTGGATGTTTGGGTTTTCCATTGTTTATCAATACTAAATAGGCCCTCAAGCCTCATCGTAACATAGTTCATAGGCATGTAGCCGCCACATCTCTTCTCATAGATAAGCTACCATCGCCCGAACTAGTTTATTTCCATTTTGTATGTAAGCATATTTCAGTTCTTTGATATTAATCAAATGAAGTTTTATTTTTGCTGCATCTCTTTGTTTATGGTTATATCTATAATTTTTTACATTCTTGTTTAAATTTGGATCAAACCTTGGACTCATGCATTATTTTCTAGGCCTTGAGGTGTGGAAAATGTCTCATGTGATTTTCCTTTCACAAGGAAAATATGTTGTGAAGTTGTTAGAGAAATTTCGAATGAGATAATGCAAGTCCCTACCAACACCAATGGAAATGAACTTCAAGAAGTTATGTGGAGAAGCCGCAGGACCTGATTTGGCAAATCCATTAGACTATAGATAGTTGATCGGGGCTCTGATGTTCCTAGTGAGCACCCACCTAGATATATGCTATCTAGTGAATGTATTGAGTCAATTCATGCCTGAGCCTCTCCATGCACTTTGGATCACTGCCAAACACGTATTGAGACATTCGCATGGGACGATCACACTTGGTCTGAGATATTCTTCTAGAGACGTTCTACTTCATGGACATACCGATGTTGACTGGGCAGGAAATGTTATCAACAGGAAGAGTATGTCTGGATGTTGTTTTAGTGTTGGATCTGCCATGATATCTTGGATGAGCAAGAAACAAAATTTTGTAGCATTAAGTACGTCGAGGTAGAGTATATTACCACTAGCATGGCTAGTTGCGAAGCAGTTTGGTTGAGGAAGCTCTTTGAAGAGTTATTTGAGCAGGTCCTTAATACTACAATAATATATTGTGACAACAAGAGTGGGATCTGTTTGGCAGAGAATCCTGTATTTCATGACAAGTCCAAGCACATAGAGATCCGATATCACTCTATTCGAGACATGGTGCAGAGAGGAGTCGTTAGACTTCATCACATATCAAGAGATTAAAGGTAAAGTTCGGCTTTATTTATTATGTGCGGGTTTAAGGTAAAGTGGTTTACAATGCTGAAATTATTTTTACTAAATTCTAGCATGTTCCGGGATACATTACAGGGGTTGACTCTATAGCTTTTGACGAAAAAGATACTAAGATCACTGTAATTGGAGACGCGGATCCTGTGTGCCTAACGGCTAGTCTAAGAAAATTTGGATTCGCAGATTTGGTGAGCGTCGGACCTTCTAAATAGGCCGAGCAGAAATCCTGAAATGCAGCCCTAGAATGAGCATGCAGGCAACAAGTAGGAGGCATCAAAAAAGAATTGAAGTTCGGTCATTCCTTGAACAAGCTGTGGTGGCTGCAGCGGCTGGCTACAGTTATTTCTGGCTCGACCAGAGCCATATTGCCTTCTGCATTGTGTAACTTTCGTCGTCCGTTACTTAGCTTTAAATAAAAAATATATCTTCTGTGAATTAGAACTCCTCTGAGTCTGCACTTTGACACGGCCTTGCCTTCAATGGATACTGATAAGGGTTCTTTGAAAGCGAGGCAAATGGGTGCCATGGCTTTCGCGGATTTGCAGAAGAACTTGGCGGTTTCAATAATGCTGCGTCAAAGTAGTTGTTAGCATTTCAATTGTAGCTTCCTCAGATAGAGGACATGGATCTCATTAGTCCATGTGTGCCTCCTTGGCTAGGCTTTATATAAAATTCGATTATTTGTTTGGCTAGGCATATCTGTTTGGCACAAATGTTGCAGCAATTTTCATTATTATTAATAGAAAATCTTCACATAAATATTTTTGTTTAAGGCAATTTAATTTCCTGTGGTTACGCGTCTATCGATGCGACGATTCATATTTAATATTCTGTAATGTTTTGTAGGTAAATGTTCTGTAATATTTAATGCTCTCTATCGAGTGCCTCTAATCATATATTTAATGTATTGTCTCTGTAATGTTTTGTAGGTAAATGTTCTGTCTATTGAATGAGAATGTGCTTAATCATGCTTCGTATGTTAGATATACTTTCTCATATTTAATAGTTTGTTTATGATGGATGGATTGAATAGATCAGTGTGTCTATTTTTATTTATATTTTTCATAGTTAATGCGTTGGAGTTGTTTACATTCAAGTTAAATTAGAAAAAGAAAAAATATTATTATTAATTTTTGTTAAGAAAATTTGGAGTCTGAAATGTGTGGTCAAAAGTGGTCTATGGTAAAAATAATTCAAAAAAACTTGAACCAGTATTTGAATCATGTATTTGATGATTTTTTTTATGGTAGAAATGAATCATTTTCAAAACTTTTAAAACATCTAAAATTTTGAAGTTCGACAATTATAACTTGAATTTACAAAAATTTCTGCTATATATCTTCAAAATATAACAAAAATTTCCATAAATTTAGTAACAAGATTTATCAAATTACCCATTCATATGTAATTTTTTTTTGTATATTCTGTAATATTTAATGCTTCCCTATCGAATGCCCCTCATCATATTTAATGTTTATGTCAAATTTAATGCATTGTCTGTTAATGTCCTGTAATACTTAATGTTCTGAATATCGAACGGGAATGGGCGTAATCATTTTTAATGTTCCGTACGTTTGATATACCTTCTCATATTTAATATTTTTTTTTTTAAAAGATGGATGGATTCTCGTATTTATTTTTTTAACGATGGATGGATTGCAGGATTATTGTGTCTATTTTTATTTATATTTTGTTATATTTAATGTGTTGGAGTGGTTTACATTTACGTTAAATTAGAAAAATAAATAAAAAATATTATTATTTTTTGTTAATAAAAGGTGGTCAAAAAATTTAGAAAATATTGTAGCCGTAGTATTTGAATCATGTTTTTGATGGTTTTTATGGTCGAAATAGATTTAACATCTTCAAAAACTTCTAGGGCACCTAAAATTTTGAAGTTTGACAGTTGTAACTTGGATTTACAAAAATCTCTAGCGATTTTTTCAAAATATGGCCAGAATTTCCATAAGTTTCACAGCAAAAAAACAGTTTCTTTAGACTACAATGTAACAATTAATATTTTAATAAATTCGGTTGGGTTTAGAATATGCTCTAAAAGTGCTTTTGTTTGGCTAAGAGTTGGTTCTCCTCGGACATAAGGAAATACATTAACAACCCAAGATCCACAAGCATCTTGTGGGTGTGAAACTCTGCCCCTTATGCAACAACCACAGGTACCAAATGGCCCGATTTTCCTTCAATAAGTGTGATGCGCTGAGTCAACATGCATTTTCCATTAGCAATTAATGATGATTCTCCTCACTCTTAATTTGACAATTGAGTTATAACTAACATAGATCCATCTTAAATACGGATCTAACATGAGCAAAGAGGGATTCAATTTCTTCACTTACAATTTTTTTTTATGAGCAGACATTATTTAAATGTTTTGAATAGTTGTTAGGACATCTTTCGGTTTTTTTATTTTAAGATTTTTTTAAATTTTATTTTGGTAGACATGAGCAAAATTTCAACTTTGATGAAGGATGGGTAGGATTACATATCACACTGGGTTGTAAAATGAAGCTCTTAGCTCAATAAATTTTCTCATTGTATAAAAAAAATATTTATATTAGATTGTAGAATAAACCTCTGAGCTCAATAAATTTTCTGATTGTGTAAAAAAAATATTAACAAATTATCATTAAAAATCACAAACAACCCAATACAGAAAATTATAATCTATAAATTAAAACTTCTTTGAGCCTGCACTTTAACACGGCCTTGCCTTCTATGGATACTGATAAGGGCTCTTTTGAAAGCGAAGCAAGTGTGTGCCATGGCTTTCGCGGATTTGCGGAAGAACTTGGCGGTTTCAATAATGCTGATTTTCTGTGGTTACCGAATGTGCCGATTCATATTTAATGTTTATGTCATATTTAATGTATTGTCCGTTAATGTCCTGTGATACTTAATGTTATGTCTATTGGATTGCATGATTAGTGGGTCTATTTTTATTTATATTTTTCATATTTAATGCGTTGGAGTTGTTTACATTTTAGTTAAATTAGGAAATATATATATTATTAAATTTTGTTAATAAAAAATAATATTTTAATATGTTTTGTTGGGTCTAGAATATGCTTTAAAACTGTTTTTGTTTGGCTCAGAGTTGGTTTTCTTTGGACACAAGGAAATGTGTTGACAACCCAAGATCTATAAGCATCTTGTGGGATTGAAAGTCTACCCCCTTACAGAACAACAACAGGTAATTTCAAATGGCTTGATTTTCCTTCAATAAGTGTGATGTGATGAGTCAACTTACATTTTCCAATAGCAAACAATGATGATTCTACTCACTCTTGATTTCACAATTGAGTTATAACCAGCATAGATCCATATTAAATATGGATCCAACATGAGCCTAAAGGGAACCAATTTCTTCACTTGCATTTTTTTTTTTATGACTAGACATTATTTAAATTTTTCGTATAGTTGTTAGGACATTTTTCATTATTAATCACATCAAAGTTTTTTGTCAATGCTTTTTATTTATTTATTTTTTAAAGATATTTTGTAAATTTTATTTTGGTCCACGTGAGAAAAATTTCAACTTTGATGAAGTCAGCTCAATAAATTTTCCCATTGTGTGAAAAAAAACATTAACAAAATATATGAAAAGATAAAAAAAAAAATTATTTAAATGATAAGATGTAAATTTTCCCATTGTGTGAAAAAAAACATTAACAAAATATATGAAAAGATAAAAAAAAAAATTATTTAAATGATAAGATGTTTCAAGGAGGCAGATTTGAGGTTGAGCTTATGTGGTTTCCATTCATGGAGCACTTAGGATTCTAGGGTTTGAAAGGTGACAAATTTTCTTTCGATTTCTTAACGATACTTTTAATTAAGGTTGTGGGGGTTGAATTTTTGCAACAATTCTAAGTAGGTAATATGGATTCATGGCGGGGGGGTGAAAAACCCTCGTTCAAGGATGTAGTGTTTGGAAGTAAGAAAAAGGGTGTGCGGTGTTTTGGTGGTATTGGGAATGGTATTCTAGGCAGACTCTAGCTTAAGGGGATCAATGGCAAGAAAGCATAAGAAAGCATAGGAAACATAAGGAGGATCACACCTTCATTTTTAAGTTTGTGGGAAGTTGGCCAACAAAAAAGGAAATCAAGAACTGGATCCAGAAAAAGTAATAACTAAAAGGGGAGGTGGACCTAAGGTTGGGACTAAAAGGTTTTTTACAATGATTTTTTCTACTTTGAAAGATAAATCCATGGTTTTTAGGGAGAACCCTATTTATGAGCAATGTTGGCTTATACATGAGGCACTAACAATATTTCTCTAACACCAACAAAGAAGAGTTTCTAGCAATGCTAGTATGGGTTACACTATATTCTCTTTTGGCAGACTTCTGGATCCAAAAAATCCCGGAAAGTATCATAAATTCTTTAGGGAATTTTGTCAAAATTTTGGAGGTGGCAAAAAAGAGAAAAAAACATGTTTTACGCAAGAATTTTCATTTATATGAATATTTCGCCACCCCTTCTAGAATCAATTGACTTGGAATACTAAGGTGAATTTTGGTCGCAACATCTAGACTATGAACATGTTTTGTTTAGGTGTCATCATTGTCATGAACATGGCCATCATTTTAGGGATTATCCTTTCAAGAAGAAAGAGATCAAGAGATAGGCTAGCAAGGGATGACAGATGGTTTCATAAGAGTGGAAAATAGATGTAGGGACCCTAAAATGCAGAAACTGGAGGTGAAGCAAAAGATTCTGGATAATGAGAACATTTCCACAGTCATAGAGAATATGGAGAGTGAGTTCTTCCTATTGGAGAATATTTTTATGGAACAATCGACCCAAGAAAACCCTAGCGACAAGAAAGCCTCTAGTAGAAGTCATCAAATAAGGAGCCATAGCCAGAGTGTTCTCTCGGCATGTCAGGGATAGGTGAGGTCATGACACTGCTAGAGGAAGACCCTCGGTCCATGGGGGAAGAGAAGAAGTTTTTGGTATCCCTCATAAATAGCTGGGCTCAACACAATATGTTAGAACTTGCCCCAAATAAGAAGGAACTCTATGCTCAGGTTTACCTTAAATGGGAAAGTCAAGGAGGTTCACAAGAGGTTAAATCAACTTGTTCAAGAGTTGTGAAGGGGGTGAAGCACAAAAGGAAAGAACCCTTGGTGAAGGAGGTCAAATGAAAAGGAAGGAAAATTATTAAATACAATCTCCAATCTACAAGGGAACAATTGATTAACTCTGGTCAAGTAATGACACTCTCAGATATCTTCCTATCATCCCAAACCCTTTCTCAATGAAACTCATTTTATGGAATATAAGAGGGATCAATAGAAAATGGAAATATAGATACTTAAAGTAGAGAATTAATATGGAGAAGCGAGTTACGTTAAGTTTGTAGGAAACCAAGGGATCGTGGAAAATATTCATGAGATAGTAGGAAAATGCTAGAAAAATAGTGAAGTAATGGCTCTGGACGCCAGAGGGAGCACACAAAGCTTGGAGGCTTTATGAAACCCTCTAGATATCAAATTCTAGGACTCAATAGTGTGTCCTAGGATTTTGTCTAATAGCTTTAGATATGTTGGCTTGAAAGAAGTGATTCGCTTGATGACTGTCTATGACCCTCATATTCCTAGCGAAAAGGTAGCCTTTCTAGAAAGTATAAAAGCGAATAAAGGTTTTTTCCACGAGTTGTTGTGGATTGTCAATGGATACTTTAACATAATAAAATTGGTAGATGAAAAAATGGGTGTTATAAGGGGATTACAATTTAGAATCTAAGGCTTTTGAAGATCACATTCAAGATTTGAGGTTAGTGGATATCCATACAATTAATGACACTTTTACTTCGAATAATCGAAGAGGGGGTAAACATTATGTTGCCAACAAACTGGATAGGTTCTTAGTGTTTGAGGGGTGATGGAGAAATATATTTTTGTGGAAGTCACAATCCTTTTGTGGCTAGGTTCTGACCACTAGCCAGTTTGTCTCGATATAGACCTTAAGGAAACTCCAAAGAATAAGCCTTTTAGGTTTGAACTTTTCTAGTTCCAATATCTAGAGTTTGTAGAGAAGTCGAGGACTTGGTGGGAGGAAATAAATGTGAAGGGTAGGAATAATATTCAAACATTTCATTTGAAAATGAAAGAAATGAAATAAAATATCAAGTAGTGGAATGAGAAGGAATTTGGACATTTTCCTGAGGAAAATAAAATTTAGGAAAGTAAGAAGAGGGATATCTAGCAAAGGATTATTGTTGAAAGAAGGTCGGATAACCTAGTGGAGGAGGAAGGAAGTACTCTCATTAGTATGGAACAAAGAAGGAAGCAAGAAGAATATCTTTATAAGTGAAAATTAAGAATCCAATGGCTAAGGGAAGGAGAAAAAAAATTAGTTTCTTCCACAAGTCTATAGTTAAGCATAGGGAACACAACAAAATCGTGTCTCTCATGGGAAATGATGGTGAGAGGAAGCTTCTACATGAGGATATCAAAAAACAACTGGTGTATTTTGACAAAGGTACCCTAGAGGAGCCATCTCTGAATAGATAAAAATCCATAAAAAAAAATATTGGCTTGCATCCCATTGATGGTTAGCAAGGATCAGAATGAAGCCTTGATGAGGGAGGTATAAATGAATGAATTGGAATATATAATGGTGGTTATGCAAAGAAACAAAGCCTTAGGCTGGCACGACTTTACTGCGGACATTTTCAATGTACTCCAACACATCATTGGTGTCAACTATGATCTCCAGCTAGACTTTCGATGGGGAAAAGTTTGATGAGTCACCCATCTTCTCATGCTCCTTGAAGGTAGTGTAAGACATCTTTATTTTGACTAGATAAACTCCTTTAACTTTCCAAGAGTAATGGCTTCAATGCTTGTCTCCTTTTGGGATTGTCCTTAACCTTAGCTCTAATACCATGTTAATGTTTTAGATTGTTCTATGTTGTTTCAAATACTTCAGCCCAATTCAATTATTCATTTAGCATTACATCCAATTATTAAAAATGTTTCTAATAATAAACAATAATTGAAGATACAACAATATATGTAATGAAAAAGGAGACAATATCACAACCACAAGAGGCACTAGATTGGTCCAAGACTAGGGAAAAACTCCATGAGGGTGAAAACCATTTCGAATCTTTTCTTATTAGATTTTCATAAAATGTTTCAGCAAAGAGTACAATGAGCCCAATACATAATAATCCAACAAAGATTTACCCAATACAAATCAAAAGCAAACTTCCAAAAAAATTGTACAATAGAGAGAAACCTTCCATCCTTAAGATATGTGTGGTAAACTGTAGTCAACTGTCAAACCCTACCTCAGAACCCCAGTGTCACTCATCAAGTTATTCTGTAAGCGACTGACTTCTTGGTTACTCTCTAAGACACTGTGAGTGAGTGACTATGACTTTGTCGTCGCTCTCTGAAGCACTGTAAGCGAGTGTCTGTGTTCAGATCTGCCCATAACTATATTAGAGCCTCAGTCACACCATTCAAGATGTTATGCGAGAAACTATGGATTCCCAGACACTGTAAGAGGCATTGTGAGCATGTCACCACAGTTGGACCTCACCTCCAGCAAGAGTGTGACTGGAAAATAGAAACCCTAAACATATGCGAGCCTCATACCTGTAATTTTGGACCTTTCGTGAACATCCTCCATCAGACTTGTGCGAACCAAACAATAGAAAGAGAGAAGAGGATGTGTGATGATTATTTTCAAATGATCTTGAGGTCTCTTATATTTATAGGCTTCGATGGGGGTCCATTTGATGTTGAGGCCGACATGTTCAATTGTACATGTGTGGGTACATAAATTCAAAAACCAACTTTTGTTTGTCCAAATGAGGTTATCTTTATGTTGATTTTAGTCCTCTCAAAAAGAGGAATTCAATGGAATCATCATCTCCATCATAAGAGTTGTACAAGGTAGAATTTTACCCTAGTTACATAAATTAACATACTTAGTCATGACAAGCCCATATTTGATTACCCAATATATATATTCCAAAAAATATGGTAGTTCTTCATTTCTTTCTTCTTGGAATAACAATTATTGTTATCCTTATACCCATCTCTTTATACTTCTTCTTAAGCCCTTAAAAATTAGTATTGTTTATAGAAAAAATGAATAATAAACATGTATTTGCCTTAAGTTAATGGATTCCATTGTATTATATTAGATGAATGAATGTAAAAAATAATTATAACACACATAAATAATTTGATTTCCTTTGTTAAGAAAAAAATAAGTGTGAAAATCCAAAATACATTTAAGACATAGGTAGAATTGTTACTTATTATTATTAAGAGCTTGAGAAAAGGAATTTGTGTTGCATAATATAGTCATGTTATGTTCAAAGAGCTAGCACATGCATTCAAAATTCAAATTTTGTTATATCTGGGGATTTATATGATACATATATGGTAGAATAATAGCAAAAACATGTTATAATGGTACTAAAAGACACTTTGAATTAACATATATTAACTTTCATTGATATTCTTGGCCTTTCAGCGAGGACTCTTGGGTATAGTTTTTAATGCCGGTTTTACCTTAACTTAAACCCTAATCTTACCTAACAAAACTACTTAATACTCCATTATTTCTAATTTATACTCTTTTATGCCCAGAAATAATGCTCTCTTAAATCATGAATTTTTGACAAAATTTGTGCATTAGAAGATAAATTTAAATTTCCAGTATATGCTCATTCATTGAGATACGTGCGTGATAGCTAGTCAAATTCCAGAACATAGGTTTTTCTCCATGGGAACCATGAATCGATGAATACCTATTGGTTCTCTACAATTCGAATTACACGTGCCCAGTCAATGCTTGGTCAAAAAACCATGTTTTATGCATAATACCCTATTTTAGGCTAAAAATTAGAAATAATTTCATTTTTGGGAATTTCAACTAATTTTGAGACACTCAAAAAGTGGAGTTCAACCCAACTAGCAATCTAAGTCAGTATTTTAATTTATGGTTAGAGATTTTAAAGGATTTCAGTTCCAAACTTTATTTATAAATACCTAAGAATATAAAGACTACCATGTTTTAAGCATAATACCCTATTTTAGGCTTAAAAATTAGAAATAATTTCATTTTTGGGAATTTCAACTAATTTTGAGGCACTCAAAAAGTGGAGCTCAACCCAACTAGCAATCTAAGTTAGTATTTTAATTCATGGTTAGAGATTTTAAAGGATTTCAGTTCCAAAACTTTATCTATAAATACCTAAGAATATAAAGACTTTCATAAGTTTGTAATTTCTATATTTTAGTTTTTAAGATTTTTTTGTTTTGTTTTAGTTTTAGATCTCAGTAGTTGTGTTATAGATTTTTGGACATATGTCTTTCACAAATACATGAATATAATTGAGTTTTCTTAACTAGCAGTCTCGAAAGTGTGCAAGCTAAAGTGTCAAGGGACCCCATAGTTGGTTAGATGCCCTTAAAGCTTACAATGGAGACATGGCTACAAAGGTGGTATATAAGGAACTCAAATTTGTTAGAGTTGAGACCAATTCTAATAAGGGAGACTCTGATAAGGGAGACTCTGTTAAGGTTGAGAAGAAACGCATTGTTGAGGAAGAATGCATTAAGAGTAGGAAGGCATGATTATCTTCAAATGGCCTTCCAAAGATGAAAAATATGATTAAGCGTAATGATACATTGCGTGATAAATTTGCGAGATTGTTTATGAGAATTTTTCCAATGTAGTTGATGAATACAAGCGTGAGGATCTGGCAAGAGTTAATTTATGTGATTTAGTACAAATTGTAGTTTATGTTAGTTGATGAATACAAGCGTGAGGATCTGGCAAGAGTTAATTTATGTGATTTAGTACAAATTGTAGTTTATGTTAAAAGAGAAATGTTTGGGTAACCTAATAGAGTCCAAAATTTTAAATTTTAAATATAGGTTTATCATGTTTAACCAAAAAAATGGAAATAATCCATATTTAAAAAGAATAATTCTTTTTGGGAACATAAAATAGAGAAACTTATTAGTGTGATAGTAGAAAGAAATTTATTGTTGTGATCATAGGAATCTTGACAATAAGCAGATAAAAAAAAAAGAACTTTTTGAGTGCGAATGTGGGATGAAACCCAAAGGCACAAGATATTAGTTCAAGACTATGGAGATTTACATAATGGCTTTATTAAAAGGAAATGTTTTATGCCTTATTTTTCTCATTTAAAAATTTTAAATGAATTTAAATATTTAAGTACTTCAACTTCTCAAACTTAAATTTAAAGTCACCATCAAGTCAAGTTCATGTCAAAGTCATGCATAAAAGTTCATGTCAAAGACGATAGTATATAATGAATTTTTTTATGTAATAAATTCAATAATGAATGTTCAAGGAAAATTAAAGTCATGAAGCATGTAGAAGGCTTACATATTTAGAGTTGAGTTAAGAGTTTACAAAATGTTTAGGGTGCATGTTCGGTGGTATTTTATACCTATGTGTATATAAAATAATGTAAATTGTGCTAATTAATATTTCAAAGCCAAGGTCAATATTTTTATAAGAATGTAATTACAGGGTTTTTGTTGGATGTAGACATTCTCTTTCAACAAACACATTTTTATGCAAGTACAGTGGAAGATTCAAAGAGGAATGATGATTGAGTATAATTTGATAAAAATGAAGCAAAAATATGGAGATGAAAATAGAAGAAAAGAGAAGATGATTTCATGAATGATGCAAAAATTTAAAAAGACAAAAAACCAAATTCCGTGAAAGAATAATATGACAGAAAAAAGTGTAAGCAATATGAAAAATGTTGTGCTTCCCATTAATGACGGTGTTGATCCAACGCTCCCGTGTGTTTCGTGGCATGTGCTTAACACTAGCGATGTGTGTGTTTACTAACACCTGCGGGTTTTGGAACGACAATCTTGACTCCAACAAGTGGTATCATAGCCAAAGGTCTCGAGTTCGAAACACACCTAGCTCGCATTGAGGGGGGAGATTGTTGCGCTCCCCGTTAATGGTGGTGTTGATCCAACGCTCCTGTGTGTTTCGTGGCATGTGCTTAACACTAGCGATGTGTCTGTTTACTAACACTTGTGGGTTTTGTTGTAACGGCAATCCTGACTCCAACAAAAAAGGAAGATGATGCAAGATTAAATAAGATGATGGCAGAGAGAATGTTGTAGTTGCAAATAGAATGACATAACAAATCATGATACTCTTTTTATTTTCCCAATTTTTTTTTATGTAATTGAGAATTTGATGATCCTCGGTATTACAACAAGAATGTTGCAACTCCTAAGGCTACCAATTTTAATTATCAACACGGGTTCGTACAAATTTAAGACATATCGGCACTATATGTGCAGCATACAATGTGTCATTCCTTTGCTATCATGATGTAATGGAGTACATGTACTGAAATCAAATCCTAACTAATTGTAAAAAATGCACTGCTAGAAATGAAAATCCTAACCTATTAAAAAAAATAAAGTACAACAAAAAAGAAACATATTCTAATTTCATAAATATCATGAACTAAATAAAAAATAAACCTAACTCAACCCTATGATAACCCTTTAACTTAAACTAACTGAACATGGAATATTAACTCTACATGCATGTGATAATTAAAAAATAAAAATAACTATTTTTCTTTATCTTTTCGACTTAATGGGGTTAGGTGTTTACCAGTGACTGTTTAGTATACCATGTGCCAAAACCCCGAAAATACTTGGAAAATGTTGTTTCGGGGAAATACATAATTAGTTTTTAAAACCAAGAAATTGACTGGAATGTATGTACTGAATTCTCCGGTGGTTGCCGTCCGCGTTCGTGGAAGCGCTGCCGACCATCGCTGACATGGCTTATGTTGCCCAGTCAACGAACACGTCATCGGGTTTTAGGAGGAGCGGTGGAAATAAAACCCTTCGTCCCTTTCAACCCTCGTCGTCAATAAATCCAAGCTATCGGGCCATAAATGAACGGGGGTGTATATGTATATACAGATCGTTACTACCCGCCGTTTATTTATGGCCGGTTCATTTATGGCCGGATATTTCCGCGTTTCGAAGGCTGCCACTGATTTATTGCGTCCTCCTCATCGACGGGATTAAGGGAAAAGAGAGGATTAGTCCAGAGGTCTGTTCTTATTTGTCTTCGGCAGTTGTCAAAGATGTCCAAGGTAGGCCATCGGTTATTGATGTCTCATTTTATTTTTTGAGAGGTTATTGGAAGTGAATTATGTGCGTGATTGTGCAGAAAATCGTGTTGAGAATGGGGTTAAACTTCGAAAAATGCAAACGGAGGGCCATGAAAACGGTTGCAGGGATTAAAGGTAAAGTTCGACTTTACTTGTTATGTGCGGGGATAAGGTAAAATGGTTTACAATGCTGAAATTATTTTAACTAAATTCTAGCATGTTCCTGGATACATCGCAGGGGTTGACTCTATAGCTTTTGACGAAAAATATACTAAGATCACTGCAATTGGAGACGCGGATCCTGTGTGCCTAACGGCTAGTCTAAGAAAATTTGGATTCGCAGATTTGGTGAGCGTCGGACCTTCTAAATAGGTCGAGAAGAAATCCTGAAATGCAGCCCTAGAATGAGCCTGCAGGAAACAAGCGGGAGGCATCAAAACAGAATTGAAGTTCGGTCATTTCTTGAACATGTTGTGGTGGCTGCAGCGGCTACAGTTATTTCTGGCGCAACAAGAGCCCTATTGCCTTCTGCATTGTGTAACTTTCGTCGTCCGTTACTTAGCCTTAAATCAACAATTTATCTTCTGTGAATTAGAACTCCTCTGAATTTGACACGGCCTTGCCTTCTATGGATACTGATAAGGGTTCTTTGAAAGCAAGCCAAGTGTGTGCCATGGCTTTCGCGGATTTGCGGAAGAACTTGGCGGTTTCAATAATGCTGCGTCAAAGTAGTTGTCAGCATTTCAATCGTAGCTTCCTCAGATAGAGGACACGGATCTCATTAGTCCATATGTGCCTCCTTGGCTCGCCTTTTGTATAAAATTCCATAATTTGTTTGGCTAGGAATATCTGTTTGGCACAAATGTTACAGCAATTTTCATTATTATTAATAGAAAATCTTCACATTAATATTTTTTTTAAGGCTATTTAATCTTCTGTAGTTACCTGCGCCGATCATATTTAATGTTTTTTGTATGTAAATGTTCTGTAATATTTAATGCTGTCTATCGAATGCGCCTAATCATATTTAATGTATTGTTCGTTAATGTCCTGTAACACTTAATGTTCTGCCTATCGAATGCGAATGCGTTGTTATACCTTCTCAAATTTAATAGTTGGTCTACAATGGATGGATCGTATGATTAGTGTGTCTAGTTATTTTTATTTTTCATATTTAATGGGTTGGAGTTGTTTACATTTAAGTTAAATTAGAAAAATAAACCCAAAAAAATTATTGTTATTAAATTTTGTTAGTAAAAATTAATATGTTAATAAATTTTGTGGGTCTAGAGTATGCTCTAAAATTATTTTTGTTTGGATAAGAGTTGGTTCTCTTCGGACACAAGGAAATATGTTAACAATCTAAGATCCACAAGCATTTTGTAGGAGTGAAAGTCTTCCGAGATGGCCAAATTTTCATTGAATAAGTGTGATTTGATGAGTCAATTTGCATTTGCCAGTAGCAACCAATGATGATTCTCCTCACTCTTGATTTGACAATTGAGTTATAACCAGCATAGATCCATCTTAAATAGAGATCTAACATGAGGGTAGAGGGATCCAATTTCTTCACATGCAAATTTTCTTCACATCAAAGTTTTTTGTAAGGCCTTTTATTTAATTTATTTTTTATTCTTAGATTTTTTTCAAATTCTATTTTCGCCAACATGAAAAAAAATTTCAACTTTGTTGAAGGACAGACAAGGTTACACATCATACTAGGCTCATACTAGGCTCTAGAATGAGCCTCTCAGCTCAATAAACTTTTCCATTGTGTAATTTTTTTTTTAACAAATTATATGAAAAATAAAAAAATATTTAAATGATAAGATGTTTCAAGGAGGCGGATTTGTGGTTGATCTTATGTGGTTGGAATTCATGGAGCACTCAAGGTTCTATGGTCTGAAAGGTGACAAATTTTCTTTCCATTTTTTAACTATACTTCTAATTAAGGTTGGGGGGTTGGATTGTTGCAGCAATTCTAAGCAGGTAATATGGATTCTTGGTGACGGGGGGTGAAAACCCCTCCTTCAAGGATGTAGTGTCTCAAAGTAAGCAAAAGGGTGTGTGGGGTTTTGGTAGTATTGGGAATGGTAGTACTTCTAGGGAGACTCTAGTCTAAGGGGATCAATGGCAATTGAGGCTTAAAGGAAAAATTATTCCTAAGGCAGCATAAAAAACATAAGAAAACATAGGAAACATGAGAAGGACCACACCTTCATTTGTAAGTTTGTGGGAAGCTGGCCAACAAAAAAGGAAATCAATAAGTGGATCCAAAAAAAGTAGTAACCAAAAGGGGAGATGGACCTAAGGTTGGGTCTAAAAGGTTTTTTATGGTTATTTTTTCTAGTTTGAAAGATAAAACCATGGTTTTCGAGGGAGGACCCTATTTTATGAACAATGTTGGCTTATACATGAGGCACTAACAAGAGTGTTCTGACACCATCAAAGAAGAGTTTCTAACAATGCTAGTATGGGTTAGGCTATATTCTCTTTAGCAGACTTTTGGATCCCAAAAAGCCTGCAAGGTATCAGAAATTTTTTAGGGAAATTTGTAAAAATTTTGGAGGTGGAAAAAAGAGAAAAAAACATGTTTTACGCAAGGATTTGCATTTATATTAATATTTCGTAGCCCCTTCTAGAATCAGTTGACTTGGAATATTAAGGTGAATTTTGGTCGCAACCTCTAGACAATGAACATGTTTTGTTTAGGTGTCGTTGTTGTCATGAACATGGCCATCTGTTGTGGGACTGTCGTTTGAAGAAGAAGGAGATCAAGAGATGGGCTAGCAAGGGATGGAAGATGGTTTCATATGAGTGGAAAATAGATGCAGAACCCTAAAATGCAGAAACTGAAGGTGAAACAAACTATTATGGATAATGAGAACATTTCTACAATCATAGAGAATATGGAGAGTGAGTTCTCCCTATTGGAGGATATTTTTATGGATCAATCGACCCAAGAAAACCCTAGCAACAAGCAAGCCTCTAAGTAGAATTTGTTGAAGGAGGAGCCATAGCCAGAGTGTTCTCTCAGCATGACAGGGATAGGTGAGGTCATGATGTTGTTAGAGGAAGACCCCCGATCCTTGGGGAAAGAGGAAAATTTTTTGGTATCCCTCATAAATAGCTGCACTCAAAAGGATACATTAGAACTTGCCCCAAATCAAAAGGAACTCCATGGTCAGCTTTACCTTTAATGGAAAAGTCAAGGAGGCTTGCAAGAGCTTAAATTAGCTTATTCAATAGTTGTGAAGGGGGTGAAGCACAAAGGGAAGAACCCATGGTGAAGGAGGTTAAATGAAAAGGAAGGAAAATTATTAAAGATAATCTCCAATCTACAGGGGAAAAATTGATTAACTCCGGTCAAGTAATGGCACTCTTAGATATCTTCCTCTCATCCCAAACCCTTTCTCAATGAAGCTCATTTTATGGAATATAAGAGGCGTCAGTAGCAAATGGAAATATAGATACTTAAAGTAGATAATTAATATGGAGAAGCGAGTTGTGGTAATTTTGAAGGAAGCCCAGGTGTCGATGGAAAATATTCAAGAGATAGTAGGAAAATGATAGAAAAGTAGTGAAGTAATGGATCTACACGCCAGAGGGAGGACATAGAGCCTCGAGGTTTTATGGAATCCTTTAGAGATCGAATTCTAGGACTCGATATTGTGTGCTAGGATTTTGTCTGATAGCTTCAAATATGTTGGCTCGAAAGAAGTGATTCACTTGACGACTGTCTATGACCCTCATATTCCTAGCGAAAATATAGCCTTTTTAGAAAGTATAAAAGCACATAGAGGTCAAGAACTTGGTTGGAGTAAATACTTGTGAAGGGTAGGAATAAGATGCAAATGTTTCATCTGAAAATGAAAGAGATGAAATAAAATATCAGGATGTGGAATGAGAAGGAATTTGGACATATTCTGGAGGAAAAGAAAATTTTGGAAAAATGAGGGATATCTAGCAAAGAATGATTACTGAAGGAAGGTCAAATGACCTAGTGAAGGAGGAAGGTAGTACTCTCATTAGCATGGAACAAAGAAGGAAGCAAGAATTATCTCTCTGTAAGCGAAAATTAAGAATCCAATGGTTAAGGGAAGGAGAAAAAAATATTAGCTTCTACCACAAGTCTATTATTAAGCATAGGGAACATAACAAAATAATCCATGTCATGGGAAATGATGGTTAAAGGAAGCTTCTACATGAGGAGATACAAAAAAAATTGGTGTATTTTGACAAAGGTATCCTAGAGGAGCCATCTTTGAATAGATACCAAGCCATAAAGAAAATCATGGCTTGCATCCCATTGATGGTTACCAGGGATCATAATGAAGCTTTGGTTAGGGAGGTATCGATGGAGGAAGTGGAAGATGTAATGGTGGTTATGCAAAGAAACAAATCCCCAGGACAACACGACTTTACGAAGGATATTTTCGAAGCTTGTTGGAGCCATATAGGACAGGAGTTTCATAAGGTCATGGAGGAATCTAGAAGGACTCAAAAGGTTTGGCAAGGGTTAAATGTGACTCTTTTAACTCTTATCTTAAAGGCAGGTAAGACTAACGATTCAAGTGTGTTTAGACATATTTCAGTGTGTAATTTAATTTAGAAGGTAATATACTTGGTTATAGTGAATCACCTGAAGCATCTATCGGAGGATTTATAGGCCCTGAATAAAAAGGCTTTGTGGAATACCACTAAATATCTGAAGGAATAATTACGATCCAGGAAATTCGATATTCCCTAAATGCAACAAAAAACCAAATATGTTAATTAAACTCGAGCTCTAGAAATTTTATGATACATTGAGCTGGGATTATTTTTTCAGGTCCTAAACAAATATGGTATTTCTTGGCAATGGATTTTGCATATAATATCTCTACTATCCACATTGTTCTTCTCCTTCTTAGTCAATGGTTTTTTGTCTTACACCTTCAACCCTAGGCTATAGGTCTTTGATAGGGAGACTCTTTGCCCCCCTTCCTTTTTATTTTGGCAGTCGAAGGAATGGGTAGGTTACTAAATGTCACATGATCTTAAAGGGTTCTTAAGGGCCTAGGGATTTTTGGAAATGACCTCCCTATAACCCATTAGCAATTCGTATATGATGTTTGTTTATTTGGCCATCCTACACTCAAATAAGTGAGAGTGATCCATAAGTTGTTGTTAGTATTCATGGAAGTCTCTTTCATTATGATAAACAAAGAGAAGACAAATAACTTCTTTTTCAATTGCAAGGACTTGGTATAGTGACATTTTGTGAGGACAATGGAGTTTCAAATTGCAATCCTTCTAAATATCTAGAGGTGCCTCTAGCTTTGAACCCAAAAAAATCCTCGTGTTGGTAGGAGATTTTGAAGAAATTATCTAGTAAGGTCAATAAATAGACCTTTTAGGCTTTAAACTTGGAAAGCAAGGTAGTTATCAGAAAATCAGTGTTACTGACCATCCTTTTATATCAATGGAGATGATGTCTATTCCAAAGGGGATAGCCAAGGAAATCACTACTAGTTGGAGAAAATTTGCATGGAGGGGAGTGAATAAAGCAAAGAAATGGGTGTTGTTGGCATGGGAAAAATTATGCTTGCCAAAAATTGTAGGGGGTGTGGGGTTGAGGGATCCTAAAACCTTAACTGAAGCTCTAGGGGAAAAATTATGGTGGAGATGGGTGATGGGAGGCAGTGAGATTTGGAAACAAACTAGGTAATTATAGGTAGCTAGCCTTTGAAATCATATAAGTTGGCCTGGTTCGCCCATTTGGATGTGGGTACAAGATCATGCTTTTTGGGAGATAATGAAAGGGAATACAACCTTCTTCTTGGAGGATTCATGGAAGCAATTACTAAAATTAAAAGTTAGATTAGAGCTAAAGGAGATAGAAAATTTCACCAAGGGAAGCAACGGCCTTAAGGTGATAGAAATTTGGAAAGAGGTCCAAGGATCATTTGTTTGGAAATCCTGAAATATGAATAGTGGGAAGACAATCACTCAGAATTACCATGGGAAAAGTTAAGAGAGGAGCTTTTGGAGAGGAAAACTATCAAATCCCATGATCAGGATAAGTTGACATGGGGATATAACCCATTGGCATGTTCACACTCAAAGAGGTGTATTCATTATTCATAGGGCATAATGTGCTTGAGAAGGATCCAATTTGGAAATCAACTTGGTTGAGTAATCTTTGGCCAAAAGTGATACTTTTCCTTTGGCTAATGGAAAATAAAATAACCTATCTTGGGAGTGAATTAGGAGGAAGGGATTGTAGGGCCCATCATTTCGCTTCATGTTTTAGGTGCAAGAGGAGATGATAAGCACATGCTAAAAGACTATCCATTCACTAATGAGATATGATCTACAATCTCATTGTTGTTTGGGAAAATTAGCAGAAACATTGAGCATGTTGTGTTACTTCTCATATAATGGAAATACAAGGAGTTATCAAGTCTTATTGTTAGTCTACCATGCGAATTAGTTGGGGGCTTTGTTTTATAGTCAAAATGGAATGAGAGGAATGTTAGGATCTTCAAGAATAAGAGGAGAAGCTTGGGCAGATGCATAAGAATCAAAGAAAATATAAGACATACAATCTTGGATACATCTTGGTCAATCGAAAATTAGAAGAAAAACAAAGGGGAAGCACAGATTGTGAAGAAATTAGATATAGATCAAGTTATGTGTGCTTCAAGAATGGTCTCGCTAGTGGCTTTTTGTAGCAACATAGAGAAAGGTTTCTCACCCCCTCTGAATGGATTTTTCAAACTAAATTTTGACAGGGCACCTAAAGGGAATCCCGGGTTGGAGGGTTTGGGAGGAGTCTTTAGAGACTGTAGCTCAAAATCATTGGGGGTGTTGCTGAAAATTGTGTTACCACAAGCAACAACATGGTGAAATTACAGGATTTAAAATGTGGCCTCCACATAGTGATGAGAGAAGTTTACAGATCCATATAGTTGGACATAGATTCATTGCTTGTTATTAATTATCTTCCAAAGTTGATTTGCAGTCACCCCCAAAAAGGATAGCAAAGAGATGAAGACCAGAAATTCTAATTTGGAGCATTCATAATCTGATTAGTTGCCTAGAGTATATCATTATCCATCACTCTAGAAGAATAAGGAACAAGGTGGAAGACTTTTTGGCCAACCTTGGTTGTCAGGGCATGGGGATAATTATTAATATATGTTTGCCTCCTATAGTGGTATATGATTGGATAGAGGAACTCAACGAATTGCTAGAAGGCGATGTTGTTTCCCCAAATGGGGGTGTAATGATAGATGGAATTAGACCTCACGAAAAGTTACCACCACCCTCGAGCTCATAATATCAAATTTATGATGGGAGTACGTGGATGGAGCCTCGCATGCATGAGCATGTAGACACATAGTTGGAAGAGGGTTTATGTATGTGTTTTGATGGTCATTGAACTCATTTGGAGAGAGAGGGAACGGTTCGAGTTATGGTCCTCAAACTCTTGCTGCCAATTTCTCGGAAAGGTGGCATGCATGAAGGTCCTAGTGTTGTGGGTAATGGAGGTTTGTTCTAGGCTACAAGGAATTCAAGATGTTCTTAACATCTCGAGTGTGGTTGTGTGGGAAATCGGCAAAGCCTAGTGCTGTTAGTTGGTGGAAGTCTCCATTACAATGGTCCTATTTGGGTTTTCAATCTGTAAGCTTTTTTCACTCACTTAGGTCCTTCCTTTATTTCTCTTGAGTTTCCTATTTATATGCTCTAGAGGTTTTGTTCCTATGAATCATGAGTCTAATGCTTTACATATGATTTGCCTTCTTGGGTCTAGGGATAATATTCATAATATTGGTATAGTTTTGTGTCGGGGCTTGTCTCACGTCTTTTTCCCTCAATGTGAGGAGGGTGTTGATGGTTGTAGTTGGGAGTCTCTGTGAGGGTTGGCTTGTGACAGTTTATTTGGGTGGTTAGGAAATTGTTGGGTGTGGGACTTGGGTAATTTCATAGTTTCTCTTGGGTGTCAAATTTTCTTGGTCCCAGTGAGGCATTTTTCTTGTTCAATGGTTAAGGGTGAAGAGTCTCTAGCTAAGGAAGTTTTATTCTTTGCCCTCTTTAGTGGGTATTCATTTGAGGTTAAGTCTTTTGTATGGTGTTATTGTGACAAGTTTGTTTGTTGGTTTCCCAGTATTATAAAGGGTGGGTCAAGTTGATCATTGTCTCTTTTTGAAGGTAGAGGAAATCCTTACATGGATACTAATTCTCCTCCCTATTAACCCACCAACAACTCCCCAAAATTTTGACTAGAATGAAGGGGCCCCTATTACATATTTCGAAAAAATTTCCCTTCTAATTACACTTTGATTGATCGATGGTTTCCCCTATCCTCATTATTTGTCTTTTATGCTTCTTGTTGCTTTAGGTTTTGATCATGACTTAGCATATCTCTTTCTCGGATCCATGGGGTTGCTTCTTTGGTTGTGTAACATCCCCTTGTTGATTTTCCATGTAAATAAAAATAATACCGAACTCATGGGACACATATTCCAAGTTTAATGGTGGGAAAACATTATAGTTGGAATCACTTGTAGATTGATTAATGGCTATGGAAATTGGCAAAAGGAAAAGAGGTAATAATTGACATTTAATTATGAGAAATAAAGGAAAATAGGAGAAGAGGAAGGTGAAGAGATAAAAATTTGCATGCAAGAGAAATTAGAGGAAAAATGAAGGAAAATTAGAAAAATGGGGACATCAATAATAAAAATCCCATCAGAGAATAAATTCACAGCTTTTTTCAGTTCATGGCTTGAAGCATTCTAACATTCAACTGGATTGGAGAAAGAAAGAAAGGAAAGCAAGGAAGCATAAGGAGACAATTTGATCAACAACTACAGCGGGCTTACTTTGGAAATAACAGGTTGCATGTATGATCTCCTTGCCAATTTTTGGATGCATGGTATATGCATATGGTTCCTTGGTTATGTGTTGTCATTGGCATGGATATTTTCCTGGATTAACAGTGGTTTCAACCTTGGCTTGCCATTTCCTAGATAGCCATGGTGTTTTGGGTTTCCTACTTGTTTTTCTAATTAGTTCTAAGGTTCCCTATGGTTGTGAGTTGGAACAAACACTCTAGAGCCCCGGAACATCTTGGGTTGAGTTACTAGTTCCTGGATCCTGTAAGTTGGGACAAACGCTTTGGAGCCTTGTGGGTTGAGTTACTAGTCCCTGGAGTTGCAGGGTGGAACAAACATTCTGGAGCCTTGATTTGAATGTGGGTTGAATTACTATTTCTTGAAGCCCTGGACAACTTAGATATAGACTATTTTGGTTGATGTTAGTGATATCTAGACCGTACAGGTGAGATCATTATAAGTGAGGGTTGAGGTGGTTTGGCCTCTGGAAGCCCTAATTGGTTTGTTTTGGTTTAACCCTTATGACCCCACATTCATGCTTGGAATAAGGCATGAGGGTGATTGGCTGAAAGAGATATTTAGTTCAACCCAATCTATGGTCAAGTGGTACATGGAAGTCCCCGACTTGGTTGGCATTTTCATGTTAATATGAGATATTTTCATATTGTGATCTATAGGAATTTGTATTGATATGATGGTGATTTTATGGTTTATTTTCCATGGTTTCTATTATGGTTATATGTTGGTTATATGATGTATTATGTTTATGGCTCTTGTCATGTCTTGATAAGTTATTGAATGGTTCTTGAATGCATAGTCTAAAAATTGTTATTGTAGTTATGTTTGGAGGGAATTAGACCTTCTTGGTTTTCTAAGATGAAGTGTAGACTCATATGATCATATATGCATTCATGAATTGTAGCTTATATGCTTGTTATATGTTTGAAATATTTCTGTCATGGATTCGGCATGGGTAGGTCAAGTTCTTGTTTAAGTTCTAAAATGTTTGCACTGTTAGCATCTTGTTTATGTTTCTAGGAAGTTACAAGGAATTCTCAGTAGTGGTCTAGATGCTAACCAAAAAAAGTGCCTCAGGTCTCACAACCACTAACACAAAACTAGAGTTTTTGGGTCATAACCGCATGGAAGAAGGCCTATGTGTGCGATTGGGACCTCATAGCCACACTAATGTTGTGTTGTGCATTTAGTTGGGGAGTTTCCCTTGTGAAAATAATCCAACTCAGGGATTGATTACATGGGGTGGTTTGCAATATCCTGAGTGGTTTGTAGTCCCTAAGGGATGTATTTAAGTTGTCAGCGTGTCATCCCCACTTCCACAATTGGAACTTGGAGGTCGGGTCATATCATAGTGACACTTCTCTAATGTTTACCCTCAAAAGCTTGTAAAAGTGGGTAAATGTAGTTTGGCATTGCTATAGGGTAGTATGATAGATTCTAGGTTTAAACACCTAGACTCAATGGGCTAAATGTAATTGTTCTACATGCATGTTAGTTTTCAATGTGTTTTTGGCTTACGCTTTGTGATTGTTATGGTTATCATGCATAGTAGGTCAGACATGCATCGTGGTGGTCGTTATTGCAGTTTGTGTCGTCATGATGATGTTGGTGTTATGAAACCAGCTCAAGAAAAGATAGAAAAGATAGATCAACGCCTTAGAATTTAGCCTCTTCGAGGGGGC
>APFE031247119.1:0-71241 GCA_000404065.3 Pinus taeda | reverse complement strand
GCTTCTACACCTTTCTTTAAACAATCCATCTTAGATTCTGTTCCTTTTTGTGCAAGTGACACTTGATGCACTTGGTCTTGTAATTTTGATATATCATGTTTCATTTCTTCCTCTTCTTCATGAGTCATGCTAGAGCTTTCAAGTCGCCTACTAGGTGTTTCCATTTTCTTTCTTCGAGGCATCAATTACTGATAATAATGCTTCACTATGCCCTTTGAATTTCTTCAAAATAATTTTTCAAACCAAGCTTAAGCAAACATTTAAAAAAATATACACACCTTTTTTCACTTTGTAGGAGCTCGATATTGCCTCTGATGTATCTCTGTAATTTCGAATCATTTAATTCTGAAATTGTGACTTGCGGTAGCCCTCTGTGTCCTCTTTCTAATGCCACCAGTCTGACCCCAATTGGATTCTCCAATGAAGAGTTATGCCAAATCTCCCACAGCGACTTGATTATAGACTAATTCAGTAGAGCGAACTTGTACGACGTGCCACGTGTCCCTGTTTTGACTTTTGGCCTCTGAAAAATATATACAAGAAACTACAGTCCGTCCTCTTTCTATACCTTCTTACGAAATTTCAATCTGATGCTCAGAGAGAACGCTATGACGATTTTCCTCAGGTCACCTGTTTGGAATGTAATTCAGGAGTCTGCAAAAAGACCAACTTCCTCAGATCATATCTCCGCAAATATAGTGCAAAAAGCTCTGAAATTTGGACCCGAGATTTAGCGCGACGTCTTCTGAAATGGGTTTTTTTTTTTTACTTCCGAAACGTCGCAGAAAAAAGTTATAGAGAAAATGCCATGATGACCTGTTTGGAGCAGCGAAACCCTAGAATCCAAAGCTCTGATACCAAATGTTATGAAACCAGCTCAAGAAAAGATAGAAAGATAGATCCGCCTTATAATTCAGCCTCTTCGAGGGGAACCTCCTTACATTACATAATGAACAATTCTTGGATGATTCAAATGATAAAACCTCCTTTCTATATATAGGAATCTAAGGAGTCACAATATAACCCAACTAACCTAACAATAATAATATAAAGCCGCAAAAATAATAATAGAGAGATTCTATGGGGCCTAGTAATAACAATATGGGGACAATAGGGGCACAACAATATTAATAAGGGGTATAACTACAATAGTAATGGGGTAATCACTAGTATTATAGGGACCTAACAGTTGGTGTTTTATGAGGTTGATATGTTGATATGTTGGTGTCATTATGTATATATATTGTGCTAATCTAGGTTGATTGTGCATATGAGATAGCCTCTCTTGAACTTCACACAAGTATGATTTTGTTATGTCTATATTTGGTTTATCTAACATGACATGTTTGTAGGTGACAAAAGATCAAACATGATGAGCAGAATAGTGGATTATAGTTCACATGACTCTCCTTACAGATGAGTTGAGCAGTAAGGAGATGAGTATTATCTTGATATAATAGATACATTAATAAGTTTTAAGTCAGAGATTAGAAGTTGCAAGCCAAACAATAATAGGCTGATTGAGTCACAGGAAAGACTTGTGAGAGCTCAGAAAAGGAAAGCAAAAGTTAATGCAGTAATCCTTCAGAGTCTTTGAAATTTACAGAGACAAGGACAACTAAGGGTTAGTCATGAATAGGAGGAAATTAATAATGGGGCATATGGTAAAATGTCTTGATCAAGCTACAAGTTGGATAGGGATGACACAGATAGAGGTGGAAGATGGTTGGATACAGATGACAAGTAAAATAATGTTCATGGATTTTATTCTAGTTCTAGTACTGAGAGACATTAGGAATGAGTATAAGTATCTTGCATGTATAAGTATTAGACATAAATAATGGTTAGGACCTAGGTTAGCCACAAAGGCCAAGTCGGTTACCCAACAACCTAATAAGAAGTCTTGGGTCCAAGATAAAACTCTATAATAATTATTAACATCATGGAAACAATAACTATCGATAGCGATTGGTGGGGTCATTCGAGAATTTAAAAAAGGTAACAGAATAATATGAACTACCCTTAAAGGCACTATAGGTGGTATAGTCGGGTAACAAAAAAGCATAATAACTGCAAAAGATCTCGTGAAATAATCATCTCGACCAGAGAAGAATGAAGAAGGGTTTCATCGAAACCCCTAAGTAGTCTTACAATGTTAATTAAACTCACAATAGTATTATCTTTATACGGAATGAACGCATGCCACAAACCTGATTAATTCTTAGAACTGGAAAAGGAAAATAACAACCTTCACTATACAATAAATAAATAGCAAACAAACCCTAGGTGGGTCAGAATACCAAATAAGTCTTAAGCAATTACACCACACAGATTGGCGACATAATTTATAACTAAATTTAGATGGGCTACATAATTGAAAACTAAATTTATTTATTGCTACCTAATAGGCTGAATTTTACAGTGACTTGGTTCATCGTATATAACAATAAATTATACTAAATTATATTTGAAACCCTAAAAAAGGAAATTGAAAGGACCCCGCAAGGTCTCCCTAAGAAACTTTTTAAAAGAGATTTTACAAATCGATAGTACATACCCTAAGTCATCTGGGTCTAATATAACCCACACAAACATAAATATATGTCTGTTGAGTAACATTATAAAACCCTACACTGAATATGAAGAACCCGCAATGATGAAAGGAAGAGGTATGAGCCGAGATGCAACAAGAAAACCCTAGCTCATTTACTACGAATCTGCAAATCCTACACGTGTGAAACACCTTACCTACAACGAAAGTAAATTCAACAAAAGGGTGGAGAGAATTTTGGCATAACGACCGTTACGAAAGAATGATAGAAAAGATCCATAACTAAATTAAAGTTAAAAAAAATTCTTACCTGGTTCGAGCCCTTTGCATTTTGTACAACAAACTATAACGATAAGTATATGAATTTCAAAGGGAAACTAACCCAGAAGAAATCCTTTGTCACTTGTTAGTTGAAGAGTGCACCAGTGAACTAAACAAGGTAGAGTAAGGTTGCACCATAACATAATAATCTTCCTCGACCTGCAATAAGAACATTCATAACTAGTAAACAAAGAAAAAAAAAATGCAAACCGGTTCAATTGACAGACCACAGGCATAAGGCTGATGAGTTACTATAGCCTTTGTGGGACAATCAAGACGCCTCCACAAATTTTGGATTAGGGTTTGAGGATTCCATCAGAGCTCGTGCCTCGCGGAACAAAGGTTGAAAATGAGCTGGAAAGTCACAAGGGGGTGCTGGGTAGTTATTGCAAACTAACTCACGACACATACAAACTGGCAGATTTTACCCTAGAGTTTTAACGATGGATCCACTAACAGATGTCACCGCTAAGTGTTACTATTTACCCTCAGAACAATCCAAAACTCAGCCTTGAGGCATGTTAATTGATGTGAGGAACTAAGGGGTTAACATATTATATAGTGGATCAAAATGATATGTGTACATAATATGAAATATATAGCCTAAGTTAAACACCACGGCTATAATAAATAAGTTATGGTTAATTGAACACCAAATGCGCCTGGGTATAATATCATGTCTCAAAATAAGAAACTTCGGAAACATAACCTGGCCTCCAGAGATTAACCAACTCATAATACTCCATGTGTAATAGTTTATGAATATCAAATAACACAAGAATTATATTATTATGTTACACTCCATGGTTAGTAAAAAAAATAAAAAAATTGTGAATGGATATTACAATATATTACAATATTATTTTTGTATTATTTTATTGGTAGAGAGAATTAAATTTTTTACGTAGACGAAATGCCACTCAGATAGAAATATGAAAAGATACCAAAAGAGTTTAATTTCGTTTTTTAAAAACATTATCACAATAAAAATTTAATTAACTAACCAATCATAAATCATAAAAATGATTTTTAAATCAATAATAAAATAAAAATTTTAATTTTTTTCCAAAGAAAAAATGGTAACTTTTTATTAATAATATAATAAAAAAGTTACACCAGCTTAAGCAAATAAGACATCTCAAGAAGACAACCTGGGCACTATGAGCTTTACACTCTCAACGCAGCGTTAGAAGACTAACGTGCACAAAGGAGGAAAGATAAGAGAAGAGAAGAGATACAGAAAAAGAGGGAAGAAACGGACAGCCATATCAAGATTTCCACCCCTTTTTCTTTTCGACCTTGCGCCACTCTCCTTGAGTGGGCTCGATCGGTACAATGACCAAATGAGACTCGGTATTCTGCAATCCTGTTTCCTTGTCAGAATCTAATGTATCAGAATGATGATGCCGTTTATTACCCCCCATACTTTGGTCCTCGCCTGTCAGCTCAGCCTGATCGTGGTGGATCTCTCCCTGGTTTGAATGAAACTGTGGAGTCTTCTGATCTGATGTGTTTTCCTTCTGGTTCCCTGTTTCATCATTCTCTATAGTGATGTCATCCTCTTCTACTTCTGTTTCTTTGTCTTCTTTGTTCGAAGATGCTTTCTTTTCAGCTGCAGTCTTCTTTGCTATCTCATCTATGTTCTGCCAACCCTTTGGCTTCCTTTGTTGTGGCTTGTTCTTGTTCTGGCTTTTACATGCGTTGAACAAATGACCTGTTTGTTGACATCCTCTGCATCTGAATGCTGTATTCTTATAGTCCAGAGGTTTTTTCCATTGTGTGTTGTTGAAGGTTAAAATGATGCTTTCAGGTAGTCCTTAGCTAAGGTCTACCTCAACACATATCCTAGCAAAAGTAAAAATTCCTTTTATGTGTCTCTCTGGATCAACCTTTAGCATTCTTCCAAGGGTATTCCCTATAACTAATAGGGCCTTATAGTGCCAAAAATGTATTGGAAGATTATGCAATCTTACCCATACAAGCATCCTTGATACCACCATAGTATTGGGATCAAACTCCGGGAACCATGGGGTAATAAACAGTCCTGCATTGCCCCAGAACCATGGCCCTTCACTGAGAGTTTTTTCCTTTTCTTCTTCTGTGTGGAAATTTACTATAAAGAAACCCTTAGAGCATAGGTTGATTTGACAGTTTTTTTTCCAGGTTGTGTGAATCCAATGGTACAACGCATCGGTTTTAGGCCAAAAACCGTTAAATCTACAAATAACAGTGTTTTTTATTAGATCTGAAAATATATATTTTACCTCTGGTAAATCCAGCGATATGGAGGGATTCTCTGGGGCTTGATCCACGATATACTGCCCTGGAGGTGTATGGACAGCTGTAGGTTCTTTCCCTTTTGGAGAAACTTTCTCTTTAGCTGCATCACGATAGGAGTGTGTAGATTTTGAAGTAGCACCCTTAGATCCGCCCCACAATCTGTGATTGAGGACAATAGTTGAGTCCTTTGCAACCCTGTAATGCTGGAGTGAATGTTGATCCTGCATGCATTGCCCAGAAAAAATTAGTATTTGTAATGCAACTGGAACTCCCAGTTTGACTTGGATCTCTCCTTTTAGCTCCATGACATTCATCCTGTCCCAGATCTGCATGCAAACGTGACTGCCTGCTATTGATTTGATGAAGATTTGCATCAGATCCGCTCTGTCTGCTTTGGCCAGGTCCTATTCTTCACATTTTTGTTCTGGATCTAGCAAAACCCCAGTTTGTTTTTGCCTGAAACGTTTCAGATCTGATAGATCCGCCTTTTTTCTCCAGTATTCTTCTAGATCTAGTTTGCCGTTACCCGGAACGAGTTCCCTGCTATGGGTATCTCTCATTTGCCTATCGTATTTTGCTGGCCCTCTGATAGAGAGATGCATCAAGAAGGGAAAAGCCTGGATCTGCAGTATAGTTAACAGGGAAAGCACCAGGTTCCAAGGGATCGGTTCCATACTCCCCCCCCGAGTTTTTATTTCAGCTTTGCCTTTTATAAACGGCCCGAGACCATCATATCGACTCCATATCCAGCCATTGAAGGGGGCGAATCTGCCATCCATGAACAGGGCGTTTGCGAAGAACACGCCAACACAAGCCCGCGGCCAGGAAGAGGGGACAAACCCCAGACTTAGATCTCTTTTGGACAAGGCTTGTAAGACCTTTCCAGCGAAAGATTCCACACGAAGCCAGAGATAGATAGCAGAGAAAGGGTGCCCATCCGTCAAACATCTCATCGATCTATAACAGAGGACACCTTTTGGTTCTGCGGCGGCGACGCTGAAACATCTTCCTGAAACCCTAGGTCCGAGAGCAGCCTCCATCCTTTCAAATAAAAATTTTAATTAGGCTTAAAGGCGTGTCTATTTTGTAAATTTTGTAATAGGGTATTTAAAATAACTTTATTATTAACAATTAGTTCGTAGATGATTGGGAATTAACCTCCAAAAAATATTTTATGATTGGGAATTAACCTCCAAAGAATATTTTAAAATATCATTAGTAGTGACAGATCAAAGATTGAGATGTATCACAAAATTTGTAATGATTTTTTTGTTTTTTTAATTAAATTAATTAACTAGCAAGTGTCCATAAAGTGCAAAGTTACACTGAACAAATAAAAAAATTGGAAAAATGCTAGCAAACAACAAAACCCATGGCTAAATGCATGCTCATTACAATTTCTCATAATGCCTCAATTAAAGCCCCTCAATGAAGGTTGTTAATGATTGCCATTGGGTTGAGAGGTCATGATCCAACCTCAATAATGAGGTCATGTGGGAAAATTCAAAATTCAAATTGAACTGACATTGAAATATGAGATGAAACCAGTTAACCCCTAGATAAACTAATAATTTCGGTAAAATTCAATTATGTGAACAAAGTTGCGTTGGATTCTACTCAACTTAGAAATTCAAATTTAATAGGAATAAAAAAACTAAGTCCAGAAACGTTAAATTATGGGATAAATTAATTTTCTTTGAAATGCTATTTTCCTCAATGTACTATTTTGTTAGTTTTTGATAAATTGATTTTTTGTGAAATGTTATTTTTCCTAGATGTACTATTTTATTTGTTTTTGGAAATTTTAAAACTCTGAAAAAAAATTAGGATTTTAAATTCAAAAGGCTAAAATTTATGGAAGTAAATTTCTATAGAAAACTCTAATCAATTTTTTACATAATCAAGAACAAATCTTTAACTGGTAGAAGGACAAATTTATCCATAAAACCATGGGTCCTCCGTTTTCCACCCGTTGACACAAGTGTCCCATCTTTGCTCAAAAACTTCACCAGAGCCACCCATAAATCTTTTTCATATCCCAAGAAATTCTCTAACTTTTTTGTCTCTGCTTCATTTGAATAGGGAGATGTGTAATTTATTTCATTTTTAAAATGAAATTGATATATACTATTTAAAAAATAATATAATAATAAGAAGTTTAATATGGGTTATACATCAAATATTAAATATTTCAACATACATGTTAAAGTGACTAAATATTTCAACATATATATTAAGGTGACTAATGTACATCTATCAAAATATATCAACCACATTTATTAATAAAAAATCATAAAATTAACTACAATAAAAAAATTCAAAATATATATATAACCCATATCAAAAAAATAAAACATATGATGCCAAATGGAAAACCAACTCGACTTGTGTTGTACAAAATCACATTGAATGGAGACCACATTTATGTAAATCCAACACTAAATAAATTTTACAATTACAATACCCACCCTAAATCCCCGTATACGACTTTGGAGAACGCTCGGCCAGGTCCCACCGCACCATGAAAATTAAACGATAACTCTAATTGTTAGATAAACAATGATTATTTAATGCAAAATAATTATTTGTCGTAAAGAATCGTAAATGTGGAATAAAATTTTATGCCCCAGATAAATTACCTCCAGCCATTGATGTTAATACCAGTAATTTTGGATTCTGTGAGCCTCCACCAGAGGATGAGTTTGCAGGCGTTGTTTGCTCGATCAAACCAGCAATTTGAAGAAGATTCAAGAAATCTTAGAATAGCTAGAGCCAAAAGCTATCCCAAGAACGAAATGCCTGAAAGGAACTCTATCCTTTAGTGGTTCAATTTATCCTTTACACAAAATAGAGCCTCTTGGGAATAGTTTCTCCATGCCCTCAAAATAGAAATAGTGAGAGGGGAATTTGTTGTTGCTAAACCAATTGTAAAATACACCAAACATTATTCAAACACCCACAACTACCGACAATGAAGGGAAACACCCACAGCTGGCCCACTCGCATTTGATTCACTGGAAATCATCGTTCACTCGTGAGAATGAAAAAACATATCCACTTTTTCAGCCAAGAAAAGTATTAGAAATCACGCCTAAGAGGAATACGCCAAAGCAAGCAGATAAGAAAATATGAAGGCACTTCCAAGCTCTGCTCTCTCAACTTGATGGTGTAAAACTGAAGGAGATTGAAATGCAAGCTTGGGGACCAAACAAAAATATATATAGCCAAGCTTCCATCAAGCTTCTATTGGCTATGTGTCAAATGTTCCACAGATCATGGTAGAGAACTCTAGAGGGAGTAATGGACCGCTTCAAAAGCTCCCAACAAGAAATTAATTGACTGCAGTTGATTTCTGTAATTTAAGGAAATTACTGTAGTTGGTTTCCAGAAATTAAGGAAATTAATGCAGTTTACTTCCGTAATTGTAGGCAGTAGTTTGGAAAAAATTAAAGGAGCTTAACATTCTCCCACTTGGTCGATACTTCCAATTTTAATGTCTCATCTTAAAACCCATTGATAATATGTATTAAGTAATAGATACATGAATTATGGCGATAATTCCTCTAATGACGAGTATTATCTTCCATGTATTACTATGTATTTATTCTTATTATAATTTATGTGGCAACAATTTCTTAATGAATAAACCTTATGTTTATTCCTGGTCCCACACAAATGAATTTTCTCAAATCAAATTAAGGTGCACATAAATATAAGAAAAACATCACAATAATTAAGAATTTCATTAAAATATCATTGTCCATACAATGAGAAACTGCATAATGGAACCAAGTCCCATATTCATTACATCATCCTTGAATTTAAACGGTGGCATGCTCTTAGCAAAGGATCAGCGATCATCAACTCAGTGCTGACATGCTCAATGAACATTTTCTTTTCTTTAACACGTTCCCTTATAGCTAAATACTTGATGTCGATGTGTTTATTTTGAATCCCACTTTTGTTGTTTTTAGCCATAAAAACAATAGGTGAATTGTTGCAATATATTCTCAATGGATTAGAGATAGAATCGATAATTTTAAGCCTAGAAATGAAACTCTTAAGCCATACACCATGTAAACTAGCCTCAAAACAGGAGACAAACTCGGCTTCCAGAGTGGAATTGGCAATCAAGGTCTGCTCGGCACTCCTCCATGAAACAACTCCACCAACCATCATAAAAATGTATCTTGATGTTGATTTGCATGAATCAACACATCCAGCAAAGTCAGAATTTGAGTAGCCAATTACTTCCAAATTGTTTGTTCGTCTATACATAAGCATGTAGTTTTTGGTTCCTTGAAGGTACCTCATTAATTTGTTTGCAGCTCTCCAGTGGTCTAAACCTGGATCACTCTGATAGCGTCCCAACATTCCTACAATGAATGCAATGTCAGGTCTTGTGCAAACCTGAGCATACATTAGGTTTCTGACAGCAGAAACATATGGAATGTTCTTCATTTGTTCCCTTTCAAAGTTGTTATTTGGGCATTGGTTCAAATTGAACCTATCACCCTTCACAATGGGAGCTACACTTGGTGAACAATCCTTCACCCGAAATCTCTCTAAAATTTTATTAATATAGGTTTCCTGTGATAGACCCAAGATGTCTCGAAATCTGTCTCTATGGATCTTAATGCCAATAACATAAGATGCCTCACCCATATCCTTCATATCGAAATTTTTAGAGAGTAATTGTTTCACCTCATGTAGCAAACCCTTATCATTGGTTGCTAGCAAAATGTCATCTACATATAAAACAAGAAACAAATTTTACTCCCATACATTGATCCATAATGTTTTCTACAAAACGAAAAGAAGAAATTACATTATGGAATTTCAAATACCATTGGAATTAAATTATATTGGTATATTATTATAATATTTAATCTTTATTATTATAATTTATATTATTAGTATTTTAATAATATAAAATTTTTATTTTATGAGTTTAATATTTAATATAACAATTAATTCGTATTTTATATATGTTATATCTTTATTTTATTATTTTATATTTTGGTTATTTAAATATATAAAAATATTATTATTATTAATTAATATATATTAGGAGTTTATATAATTATTATAATATTAATATAATATGTACAGTAATATATATAAATAATTTGGTTGTTAATATTTATATAGTTATTAATAATTCTAAATACCCATAATAATTATTAATGTGGTTGATATAAGTCTATTCGCGTGTATCAACCACATTGGTAAATGTGATTGATATATATGTTTGATATATGTCTATCAGCGTATATCAACCATATTTACGTTGGTAAATATGGCTTTGCTACTTTATATTGTTTTTAATACATTGTTATACTTAATTATTTGTTGCAATTGAATTAAAATGATTCTCGTTATTTTTTATGAAAAATGTACATAATACTAAAAATAAATATACAGTTTATGATGATGATGGTGGTGGTGGTGGTTAACGTCCACTGAGACCAAACTTTGGTCTATCGGACTTAAAGAAACAAAATTATTTAGTTGGATTTAAAAGTTTATTCCTATATCTTTGCTTTACATTTTCAAAAATAAATTAAAAAATAAACTATAAAATCTCATTATAGAGGCACATAAAACACCCATAAATATAAGAAAGCTACACACTAATTATGAAAAATATTAATATAGAATTTAAAAAAAATATTTAAAAATATATTTTTTCAAATAAATAAATAAATATTACTACATATATTATTTAAAATAGTGTACTTTAAATAAATATAAAAATAAAATAATATAATAAAAAATATGGTTTATTTTATTAATTAAATTTAAATAATGAAAAATAGAAATTATTATCTTTTCTAGTCTATATTTAATATATTTTATTATGATTAACAAAATATTGCATAGTATTAATATACTATACATAATAAGAAAAATGTAGATAGAAGTTTTTCTGATTAATCATATCATTAGGATTAGGTTGACATTTCGAACCAATTTTGTCTTAAAAATGAACTACCTTGATTGGTTCGAAACTTAATCTAATCCTAATAATATGATTAATCTGAAAAACTTCTATCTAATAATGTGATTAATCCGAAAAACTTCTATCTATAATATGAATCACAAAATTTCAAATCTAACAAAGAAAATATACTTCATAATATATTAAAATAAATTAAAATAATATCACATCACTATATTTATATAGTCTTTAACTATATTATATTGATTAGATATTTAAACAATGATCAGAATATAATATTATTATGGTCTTTTTAAATTATTGCATGTAGTTATTATATTAGTTAAATGTTTACCCTGGATTGACACTGTCATAGAGTCATAGTCATATTCATTGTCGCTTACCATATTCTGTGTCACTTTATCCTCGTAAATTTGATAAATTTATTAATTGTGAGGCACATTTCATGACCTTATTTATTGTGATTTTATGTCGAGAGACGAATTTGTTAAGCAGGTCTATTTATTATATTTGTCCAAAGGAATACTTATATATCGCGTTTATCGGTTTTAAACTTTTTTGAGATTATTTTCATACTATCTATTTAGCCCGTGTTTTCTTAAAATTATACACTTCAATTTATGTCAGTTTCTATCGGAGACAACATGCCTTTAATAGTATTATTTTCGCTTATAAACTTTAACGTAAGATAAATTTTCAAATAATGATATTATGGTAGTTAAATTTATTTTTTAGTCAAAATTTTAACAATATATTTTATTTCAAACAAATATTTGGTATATATAATTGAAGTTTTTCCATATGCAATCTAGATAAGAATGACCCCTATGTTCATCGCCTCTTTGCTGGTCAATACTTATGCCCACAGAACACATCAAGCATATAAGTATTTTTTCTTTTATTCTTCAATTAAAAAAAGTGTGGCAATGAGCGCGGTGACAAAAGCAAGAAAATACCTACGTTTCGAAATTGAACAGAAACTTAAAGAAAAATATTTAAATTATTAAAAATACTAAAGTATAATAATAATAATAACAATAATTAATAATATTAATATTATCATGAGTTAATATTATTATAATAATATTAATATAATAATGATAAATATATTAAAATATAGTTGTTATTATTTGTATAGTTATTAATGGTCATAAATAATGTTGTTGTTGTTTCATGGAAAATTTAAATTACGAAATTTCCAGTAAAATTCACAAAAAATAGTTTTAAACAAAAGCCATAGAAGATTTAGAATACGGCCCTGACTGATGAGTTACGCAGTTTCAACGTAGTTCGGTTTGGTATTTACTAAACCCCGAAAATCTTGGATAACGTTGTTTACGAGAAATATAGAATTACGTTTATAAATCAGAAATTGACCAGAACATACGTACTGAATTCCACAGTTGTTGCCGTCCGTCGTTGACATGGCTGATGTTGTGCTGTCGACAAGCACGTCATCGGGATTTTAGAAGGCTTGCTGAAGTTGTAGAATTGGGTTTTATTTCGAAAATATGAAAAGTTTGGTAATATTTTGATAAATTTTGATAGAGATTTTTATAAATTTAAATTAAAATTGTTAAATTTTAAGCATTTTTGGTAGAGAATTTTATAAATCTAAATTAAAATTGTTAAATTTCAAAATTTTGTGTATCTAAATTTTACGGTGCTAAATCAATTGTCACTTTCAAAAATATAATTGAAACGCTCCTTTCCAAAATTTGTTAAATTGTTTTTACACATATTCTAAGAAGAATGGCCCTTTGGACAATTCCTCCCCCTCATTAGACTTGTCCGAAGTTAAAACGCTTAGTCCCTTTAAAGATGGCATGAATTGGAGAACAACAAGGCCTTGTTAACGTACATACCGCGTTTCCAAGGCTGCCATTGATTTATTACGTCCTCATGGTCGACAGGATTGCGGGAAAAGAGAGGATTAGTCCAGAGGACTCCAAGGCTTTCTGCAGTTTCCAAAATGTCCAAGGTAGGCCATCGGTTATTGATGTCTCATTTTCTTTTTTGATTGATGTCTCATTTTCTTTTTCGAAAGGTTACGCGCGTCGACTCGTAGCCGACAACCTCCTTCCGCATACTCTCTACTTGTGGGCAGCGTCTCAGTTAACAGAGTCGACTAGTAGGTATTTTTACGTTGATTATTGATTTTTTTGAATATTGAGAATTTTATGGATATAGGTTAAGTTAATGTTGGAAAAACAATAATAATTTCAACCACTATCATTAGATACTGTGTCACCAAAAACCACTGAGTCTAGAGAATTCTTTGCTGTGTATAAAAACCGCTTCGGTAATCAAAAGAAAAGAGTTTGTTCTGTCCAAGTGTGTATTATCTGATTTGGTATCAAAGCGAGGTGAGGTTGATTGCTGAGAGAGTAAGGTTCCTGTTTGTGAGCAATCAGATTCAGAGTGAGAGATCGCTCCGTGAGAGATCAGTGTGTTGTGTTTGGTTCTGCCCTCTCTGATTTAATAACAGAGGAAGGTTAAGCTTCCAGAGTGCGAGTCTTTGTTCTCTGTGAGTGATCAGAGTCTGAGAGCGACAAGGGTGTGTTGCAGAGTGTGTGCGCAAAGCTTCCAGCGTGCGAGTCTTTGTTCTCTGTGAGTGATCAGAGTCTGAGATCAACAAGGGTGTGTTGCAGAGTGTGTGCGCAACACATTAAGCTGTGGTGATGGTAGAGATCGCATCAGGACTCATATTACTGCGTCTCTGTGCGTGAGTTTTCGCCGTTGTGAACTTCCAGTTCGTCTGCGTGTGCGTAAGAGTGTGCTGGTGCAGAGGACTGGTTGTGAGGCTTGTTGGGGGGAGCCGTCTGGTGCGAAGGACTGGTTCGTGAGACTCATTGAGGGGAGCCATCTGTTGCGGTAGCCCCAAGACAAGCAAGTGGGGTGAGCGTTTGGTACAAAATATTCTCTTTATTCGCTGGTATCAGAATTTTTTTTTTGAGAATATCGAACAATTTCAAAGAAAAAGAGTTGTATTTCATTCTTTGTGCGCATGAACCCAGGTGGAGCAAGCTTTTGCTAGCTGGGTGTAATATTTCCATCGTAGTTAACAAAACATCAGTTTTGACGTTCAGATTTGGATGTAGTATTCCCACAACCTCTTTATTGATGATGTGCTTATATTTGCTATGCTGTGCAGAGCCTCCTGGATTTGTCTCAATGAAATTTTTAATAGATTCCAGAAAGCTACTAGGTTATATATAAACAAAGGAAAATCTTCCCTTTTCCACAATGACTCAAACATGGAAATGGTGATTTGGATTGCTGATCTGTTTGGTATCGAATCTAAATCCCTTAAAGAGGGTTTGAAATATCTGGGATTTCAGCTAAAGGCCAAGGGCTATTCCAAAGAGAATTGGTAATGGGTGTTGGAAACATTCTATAAAAAGATCTCCGCCTGGGAAGTCGCTTTCTTTGGTAGGTAGATTTGTTCTTTCTCAGGCTAAATTAGCTGTTTATTGAGTTCATGTCTTCTTCCTTCCAACTAGCATTATTCTCAAGATGAACAAACTGTTGGCAAATTTTATATGGGGCGGTAGATCTAATTGGAGTAAAATCCATTTGGCGAAGCTGGAAAAGATCTCTTTACCAAAGAAGCTCGGTGGTTGGGGCTTGTTAGACATGCGTACTTTTGGAAGAGCGCTCTTATGCAAAACGCTGTGGAGAGGCATTTACAGTGATGGTTTGTGGAGTCTGACTATTAGAAAGAAATATTTGCAAGACAAAGATCTGGAATTTTGGTACAGGAGGGGATCTATTGGGGTCAGACAAGGATCTGCTATTTGGCTTAGTGGCTTAGTCTCAGAAAGGTTCAACAATATATTTTGGAGAACTTCAGATGGAACCTGTATTCTGGCAACAGAATCCTGATCGGAATCGATGCCATCGTGGGCGGGCAAGATGGTGTTTTTTTCCTTGAATGCCTCTTACTTTTTCTTCACACGAAAAGATATTTTTACGTGGGATAAATTAATTTCAACCTGGAATGGTCCTATTCCTTTATGGAAAGATGCCCGTGATCTTCATTTGATAGACCCGTTGCGTCTGGTTTGGAAATTTGTAAAAGATGCTATTTGTAGTTTGGGTATCCACCGCTCTGGGACTGCAGACCATCTTATGTGGGTCGTTCCAAATACAAAGTAGACAGCTCGTGTAAAAGACATCTACGTTGATATGATTAATTCAAAGACTTCAAACTCATGCTCTTTATATCCCCTGAGTTTCTGAAAGTCGAGATGCCCTCTCAAAATGATTTTGTTCTCGTGGTTGGTCTTCTACAACAGGAATTTGACTTGGGAAATTTTGAGGAAGAGGCGCTGGCATGGTCTGAGTAGATGTGTTATGTGTGAAGCTGTGGAGGAATGTAATCTTCATATGTTCTTAAGATGAAACTCCTCTCTATAGATCTGGTATGAATTGTCTATGCTTTATGGTTTCTCTCACGTTGTTTTTATTTTAGTTCAGGATGCTTTTCAATGGTGGTGCGCGCAAAAGGACTCTTGGCAATCTCTGTTTATCATTGCCTTATGGAGCTTATGGAAATGGAGGAAAGCCAAGATCTTCAAAGACTCAAAAGAGCCTCTAAAGTCATCCTTGCATCATATTTTGTCCATACACGATGTGATGCCTGTAAAAAAGCCCAAGCTGAAAAAGGATTGCATAATAGAGGTTGAAGATCCTCTCAGTAGTGTTCCCTGTGCTTTTTTTTATGGGGCCGAGCAGAATAATAATTGTGGATGTGGGGTCCACGTTATTATGGACGAGAAGGTGCAATATTTTTTATTGTGGAATGGTGGGAACGAGACAAACAGCTTGGCTGAGGCAAGAGCTCTTGCTGGATTGCTTGCCTTCTGTGTGTTTTTTGAGATACAGAACATTACAATTTTCGGTGATTCCAAATCGATGATTGACCATGTTAGGGGAGCCTGTCACATCAGTTGTCCTCATTTTACTGGGTGGTTGGACAGGATTATGTAGTTCTGGAGCAATATGAAACAGTGCTCAATTCACCACATCTACCACTCCCAAAATGTCCAAGTTAGCCGTATGTCGAAGAAGGGGCTGTCTTTAGAGCCAGGTTCTTGGTTTTTGATGGTTTCCAATGGAGATCGTTCTTGCTTCATCCAGGACTTTTCCATCCCTGGAATATGATCATCTCTTCTCGTCTTTCTGCTTATTTGCTATTCAGCTACTCCTTTTTTATATGTGTATTGACATCTTATGATCCTGTCCCTAAAGAGACTATTTTGTTGCTGTGTTTTTGTTACGATGATGTTTAGATCTCCTTTGGGTTGTCCTATGCCTGCAAGGTTTTGTCTTCATGTGCTGGCAAGATGGACAGTTTTGATCCTTATTGTATCTTTTGTACTGTTTATATTGACTCAATATAATTCTATGAAGATTTTTTTCTCTGAATATATATATATATATATTATTTTTCGATTTTGTTGTTGGATACAACTTGGTGGCTCGGAATAGTTTTTGTTTTCCTATGAAAATGAACCACCTCGGGTAACTCGAGTAAGTGAAAAAATAGTTTAAAAACTCCAACTTTGAATTAAATTAATTTGTGGTCGCTCCAAGTTAAATGATGTGTATTTGAATTAAGAGCTCCATTGAATTAAAGTAGTTTGTGGTGGCTGTGATTGAGTGGGTTTATGAAGTTTCTAAGGGATAGATGAATAATGTACTCATAAAGATCGTGGAGAGGTGAAATTTTGTTTTTTTCTGTGTTTAAAAAAAAAAAAAGGCAGCCATATATTGTATTGGATAAAATTTTATGATTTATTCTTGAGGGTTTATATTTGTGAAAATTTTGTATTTTGGTGGTTGGTACTAAAGGATTTAAAAGCTTATTGAAAATGGTTAATGTATTGGCAGATTTTATGTCGATCTTACACCTCTTAGTGACACGAACCTAATGGCATAGTCAGAATTTTGATCTGAGTAGCAAATCTTCAAATGACCCGGAGGAGGGAATCTTTGAAGAATCTAGGGGGAACCTAAAAGATTTCTTAAGTCCCAGATTTTCATTTTCTCGGAATTCAGAAATTTGACAGTCGATTTTGCAATATTCAATGCCAAAAATCTGATGATGCATTCAGAATTTCCATTTGACCAATCTATTTTTCAGCCACTTTTCAAAGTGGATTGTAGGTGTCAGCGTTCAACGTGTGAGTAGTCATTCCATGAGATTCAACGTCGCGAGATTGATGGTATGATCAGCTTCAGTAGTTTGAATGTGAGGTATTAGAAAGTCCTTCTTAGAGGTTCATTACTTTGTGGAGTACCTTCTCCTTTTCTTCTTCGTGGAGCGCCTTCATTTCTTTGTGGACTTTGATTCCTTGATGTGTCTTTTGGAATGTCCATGTGTTCTAATTCTTGAGTTGATTCCACAACTTCTTCTTCTTCCTTAAAGCTTTCATAAGAAGACTGCCATGTATTATGTTCATCTTCTTTTATTTGTTTATTTACATGCTCATGAAATATAACATCTCTATCTGCAAAGACCTTGTGAGTACTTGGATCATATATTTTATATGCTTTTTGATCAATGCAATATCCAATAAAAGTACATTTGATGGCTTTGGCATCTAACTTTCTCCTATCCTCTTTAGGAATATGAGCAAAGGCCTTGCATCCAAATATCCTTAAATGACTAACTTTAGGTTTAAAACCATACAATGCTTCAAATGGTGTTTTGTGCTCATGATACTTAGTAGGGCTTCTGTTTTTAAGATATACAACTGTATTAATGACTTCAGCCCAAAAATTATTAGAAAGACCTTTACTTTCCAACACAAGGCATGTCAATTAAGAGTATATTTACAGTGTCTTATATATTTTATATTTGTTATATGGTTGGAATTAAAGGGGAGTGTTGGAAAAACAATAGTAATTCCAACCACCACCATTAAATGCTGCGTCTAGCTTCTTCTAGAATTCGGGGGAGCTTGATAGCTTCGTGGAGAAGCCACTGACTCCATAAAGTTCTTTGCTATGTATAAAAACCGCTTCAGTAATCAAACAAAGATAGTTTGTTCTGTGTTTATGTGTTCAAGTCTGTGTTCTCTGATTGTTAATTATTTGGTCACGTCTATCGAGGAATCAACAATCCACATAAATTCAAGGATTCTAATCCATCCAAGAAATCAACAATCAACATAAGGATTCTGATCCATCCGAGAAATCAACAATCAACATAAGCTCAGAAACTCTAGTAACACTCCAGGCTCTGGATGGCCGTGAGCACTCTGCTAGCACTCCATGCTCTGTTACCATCCAGGTTCTATTCCCCAGCACCCACTCCAATCGATGAGACGTTCAACGAACAAACACGCTGGCCAATTAATGCAGTATCGATGGACCATTCTCGTGAGCCTTTTCGCCTCCTATTTTCTAAATTCTATATTCAACCTACAACACCTTCAGACATTTTCCATAGCTTAAGAGCAACATTTTCATTTTCAAATCCACTGCACGTGCATGTAACCAGAGTAGCGAATTTCGACGTCGCCCACATTGAAGCGCAACAGTAAGTTCACTTCATATAAAGAGGGCTCCCTTTCAAATATCTATTTTTACACAGTGTTGTAGTTGTTTCTCTATTTTTTCGTGCTGTAGTTGTTTCTTTATTTTTTCAAACATTGGTCTTTGTTAGTTCTATTTCTACAATATCATCAGGCTTAGTTAACTATAGTAATAACATTATTTTAGGAATTAGTAGACATTGCTGGAAAAATAAGTTTAATAAATCTAGTTAAGGAGATCATTGAGTTCAATAAAATCAATCTATCCAACAATTATTTCATAAATTTGTGATTCCATATAAACATATTTTTTTAATGAATTCAATATAGGCAACACTTCTCTAAATTTGGAGTATAACCAATTATTATATAAACTTGGTTTTCCCTTATAATAATCTATGGGTAGAATTTTAACTTGTATTTCTTATAAAACTAGCCTAGCCTAAATCCCTCCGAGAGTGATGAAAGCTATAAAATTTTTCATAAGCTTTACACTTTACAAAAAAGTGAATGATGAAAGGTTCTTTAAATTTTAAAAAATACATGTCAACTCCAAAGTTTTTTTCAAGTTCTACAATTCATTAACAAAGAAAAAGGAATAATAACAACATTAAACTTTAAAAAATACATATCAACTCCAAGTTGAGCATTGATTAAAGATCATTCTCATACTAAAATGTAGAACTAGTCTCTATCCATCTTCCTTTTTAAGAATATTTCTACTGCAATTATTTTCACTATACCTTATGTCTAATAATATTTATGTTCGAGTCATTTGTCTAAAATTAAATATTGAAAGATAAAGAAATACATGGGTTGATCCTGCTACAAATATAATCATCTAATGTATTTTTTTCTAACAATTATATGAGTGGCCTTGTATATCTGAATATACTCTAGAATTCATAAGTTGAGTCTTATGCATGTACTACAATTTTGTCTAAGTTGCATATCCATCCAGAAACGTTTTTTTCCAAAATATACATGAACTGTGAAATACTTTTGATGAAAACGCGTCTAACGATTCTCGAAAGGAAATCTTGATTTCTTTTTTAATTTATGTACTCAATTGTATGTGAAAGGAAAACTCATCTTACTGTTCTAGAATGGAAATGTCATTTTGGGTTGTTTTTTTCTACTTTCGCAGACAATATTGTATTGTTTGTCTAGTTCCCTAAGAGAAAGAGGAGAGAACCAAGAATCTACGCATTCAATGTTGCAACAATAAATTGTTTCACTGTCGAGGCAACTCACTCTTCTACTGTTGTAGCAACTCACTAGTTCAATTTTGCAACAACTTGTTGGTTGAACATTGTAGCAACTCACTAGTTGAGTGTTGTGGTAACTCATTGATTCAGTTTTGTAACAACTTTTTGGTTGAGCATTGCGACAACTCGTTGGTTAAGTGTTGCAGTAACTCGCTGATTCGGTGTTGTGACAACTCACTCGTTCAATTTTCCAACACCTTGTTGGTTCACAGTTGTGGCAACTCACTGTTTGAGCGTTACGACAATTCGCTCGTAACTCACTGGTTCATCGTTGCAACAACTTTCTGGGGCAGTGTTGCAACAACTTGCTGGGTCACCATTACAGCAACTCCTTGGGTCATAAAATGGTAAATCAAGTCAAATGGGAAACAATCATTTCTCTTCCAGTGAAGGACCCTAAAGAAAAGACCATATTTTCTAGAAAGGGTTTAGATTGGTCTGAAGTACATGGAAATAACATGGAGATTGATTGAATTGCAAAAATCCCTACGCATAGAATTCCAGACTTTATTAGAGGAGAGGAAATGAACCCAAATGCTCCATGTTCTTTATCTCGGTTTTGTAGCAACTAAAATCACCCTCCAAAATTTTTCCTTAGCTTCGTTTTGGAGCCTCCCTACCAACCTTCAAAGAAACATGTCTTGCTTTGTCAAGTACACAAGTTCCAGTGATTTTCTTGCAAAAAGACAGCTTGTCGATCAAACCTTGATGCATTACCCTCATAGGCTATTCATTCGGATTTGGTCCAACAACAAGTTGAGCAGGTCCTTCAATGATTTGCGCAAATCTAGAGGGAAACCATCCTTCCCTCCAGAAATTGTGCAATCCTAACTAGCAACCTGCTGGGCCCCAGAATTGTGCAATTCTGCTGAGCAAGCTTCACCCAGAAAATTGCATAATCCTTCCGAGCTGGGCTACTTAGCGCATAATTTGTGCAAATATGAGCAGCAGTCAGCTGCTCTACCCAGAAATTGCACAAATCTTCTCAGTAGCCAGCCCAGCTCCCAACCAGATATGCACATTTTCTCCCAGTAGTTGAGCAACCCCTTGCATGTGCAGATAGGTTGACTAGTTCCCTCTGGGATTGAGCAAAGCGGACTTGCATGCATGGGCTGCTTCTCCCAAGATAGCATGCAAAGGCATCCCTCGTTTTAGGGACCTATTTTTGGAAGTTGGAGGTTACATGCAAGGATCATTTCAGAAACATCCTACCAAGTGTCGCTTTCCCTAGATTTGTGGCATGCGGGTCACAACCTCGATTTTATCAAACTCATCAATCAAACACTGCAGATCTCATTCCTCACATCAATCTTGTAGCTATAACATCCCAAGTCGCATCTAGGAGCTATCGGCACATTCAACATAGCTGTTTTGGGGTAAGCCCACTTTCCATGTCTTGTGTTGCATCTTTGGCGCTTTTTGTGTTTCACTTCATGTGAACACTATCTATTTGATTTAAGTGAGTGGTTGCTATCATTTTGATGCATACTAGCATTTTTTTAGTTTTCATTGCTATCTCACTGTTGCTGCATACATGAAACTATTTTGCACGAACGGTCGCTGATTCGGTGACTCACTTCACCCACATGCATGTTGTTCTATTTACTAAATCTTTCATTCAATGTTTACATGCACTGTCAATCACTTCTGCTTTCACTATCATACTTGCTTTCAGTTGCCCATCGGCGAGTCTGGTCAACCTTGGCCCAAACTCTGCCTTCACTCAGACAACATTGTGCAATTCGAGGAAGGAAGTCTCTGTCTTCCACTCTAGAAATGCACATTTTTGCCTTGACACTATCCTCTAGGACTGTTTTGCGCATTTCTGAGGGACAGTGACTCTTGGCCCAAGAAATTATGCAATGCAGTCCCTGAGCCTGCAGTCACTCCTAGGCGTGATTCCAGTAGTTAGCAGCCAGACTGGACCATGCATTGCGCAGCTCGAATAGTCATTCACCCTCCTAGTAGCCCAAACTGTGCCTTGCACAGTCTTGACAAACAGTCTCCTGACCTCTCGACGGAAATTACACAACCTTCATGATCAGTCACACAGGTATGTTGCAATTCAGTTCTCAACTTCATTTTTGTTTTTGACTGACATATTGCATGCCATGAGTGTTGCCATGTCTCTAGGTATTGCAGGTGTTCATCTGCCTCTCAGCAGTATAGGTACAATGGTTTCCAAGAGAGCAGAGTTGAAGACATCGTCTAAAGCACACTTGGGGATGCAGTCGATAGAGTGTTTATGGACTTGCCTATCCATGAAGACATCAAGTTGTTCGTAGACAAGGACATCAAGATATCATAGTGAGCAACATCATGAACAACAGCTTAAGGAAACATACTGAATGCAAGGAATGCAAGAGGAAGGTTGTTGACAACACAAAGGTGGAACAAAGTTGCGAGCTCAAGCAGATCCAATGATGATGAAAGAAAATTTGGAGACTCGGGCTAAGAGGTGATGGTGCGACATGAAGATCACGCGAAGATAGAGAATGGAACAAAGAAGGAGTGGCATGTGCTGAAGTAGCAACTCAAGGAATAACATGAAGCTTCATAGAGAGATGAATAAGTTGCAACAATAATAAAAAAAAGTAGGGGTGCAACATGCACTCACAGTGCCCATACAAGTTATAGATCTATCCCAGCAGCTAGCACAGAGAAGACATGGTGAATAGTGTTGTTGATCACATGCAAGGGATTCATTAACATGCATGTCATTATGTGTAGATAAGAAGCCAGTCTGATTGGAGTTGAACATGTAGTTGATAGTTGATGCGCTTGACCACCAACACACACTGGAAGATCAGCATGGACACTTTGCATCAGTGTGTTTCTGATTCATCCACACCCAAAGACCATGCACATGCTAGTAGATGAGTTGGATGGAGGAACCATACCAATGCACTTGGATGGAACGAAGGTAAGTGTTCGCTTTAGCAAGAGGTCACAATGGAGTGCATGCACACCATCATGGACGACCAAGCTTTGCATTAGCTCACCACCTTCACCATCACAAACATGTCAAGAAGTTGGTCTCATCAGAATGGACCGAGTATCAATGATGTCTTGCTCAAGCCATGTTGTCTCACATGAGTATATGTGCATTGTAATGTATGTCTTGCCAAGTGTAAGTCAAGTGTCGATAGTTGGATGTAATAGTCATAGAGTAGATGAAGAGTCATGAGGGTAGATGAGCTGTCACAAGGGGGAATTTCAAGTGTCGCCCCACTCTTGGCTATAAATAGAACTCCATAACTCATTGTAAAGCCTTTTGGTGAGCCATGGGGGCTTCACTCACTGAACCTTTAACATAGCACGTGCATTCGTGGCATACTAAACAATACCCTTAATTTGTCTACATATTGGAAAATACCTCTAAAAATCACATTATTTAACCCCCTACCATTATAAATCCAATACACCTTTCCAATTTAGAAAACCCCTATTTTCACTAAATATTGTATGTATCAAATTTTTTGTTCAAATTTTTTATACCCTTCTATTTTTATATCCTTTGTATAGTGACATGATGCCTCTCTTATGACCCCACATACATTCTACAATGCACCTTTCTTCTTTTGATATACATTGTAAATGCATATTATTTCTCCTGCAATGCAATTACTTAACCCACACTCAAGCACATCTAACTATGATTTGTGGCATTTAATGGTCTAAGACACACAAAGATTAATTGTGTTTTAGGAAGATTGATTACGTGCATGTATATAAAACAACATATAAATTGATCTATATGATGATGAAAACCAATTTATGAATCTTCATGAATAGGTTTGTACCAAATAAGGTGTTCAAGCACAAGTCTAGACCCTCTAGATGCAAAAAAACTATCTACAACCAAGGTTGGGGCCCCAAATCTCAAATCAAGGGTGCAATCCCAACCTAGACATGCTTAGAAGAAGAGGATGGACAACTCCCAACACATGCGCTCTTAAGGGAATAAAACAAAAGCATGAAATCACATTTTGATTCATTATCATCTCACGAATGAGATATGGGCTATCAATCATAGACTATGTAAAATGCAACAATGGATTGGAGATGGTACATAGGCATTAAATGAATGGACTAAAACTAGAACATAAGACAATATTTTGGTTGTAGAGGTGATCTTCTCCATTTTGCTAGCTCAAAACAATGATGTATTCCAAATTAAACCTCGAAACGTTTACAAGATTTTCTACATGTCAAAGGCAAGCATTACCTTATCATGCACCTCACTAAAGACAAGGCTTCCTTGCACTCTCATACCTTTGAAATACAAATCTAAAATTTCTATACGATATTTTGATTATCCAATTTTAAGGTCACAACCAAGCTAGACATGACATTGGTGTATGAGACCACCTTACTTGTGTGACAAGGGACCCACCTCCACACAGTGATTTGAATGCTAAGTCAATCAAGGCATACATACTCTACCCCCTCTGGTTTTGAACCTGTGACCTCTTAGGAGGAAACACATGCTCTTAACCATTAGGCCCACTCAAACTAGATATAATGGATTTCTCGTTAAGATCTATTTTAAATAATGAGCTATTACATTCAAACTAACATCATATAGGAAATAGAAACGACCCTAGAAATAATATTAAGAACTAATATCATTTCCTTGAAATAGGAATGACACTAGAATTTCTATAATCAAAGGATCGCTTGAAAATTTAAGCTAAACAATATTAAAGTAGTGTCTTGAACACCAAGAACCAAGATCCTTATCACCTTATAACGAAGCAACCTATGCAGGATCAAATTTACGAAAAATACTCGCCAGAGAACATCCATGTAGACAATTCTGCTAGAGAAAACATCTATAATTCCAAAATCAGTTGAAAAGCATGATATGGGACTTTCAAATTCGAAAACTAGTTGAGAAGCATGGGATCAAACTTCCAAGATTTTATATAACGATTACATGAATAGAGGTGCTCACAAGATGGGCTTAAATGTCGAAGGAGGAAATGATAGGAGAAAAGCTTTGCCAAAAATTGAAAATGATCCTTTCACTATTCTTTCCCAAGGGATTAAGCCAGTTTTTTATATAAAAACTTCAGTTAATATTATTGTATAGCACTTCAATTAATATTGTCTTCTCAATGTCAAGATTAGAATAGAGAACAATCATTTTTTCTATATACAACCATGATTACAAATATCCCAAAGCTTTTATGGAAAATTTGCAGACCAGAGGTTATAAAAGGCCAACGAGGTTTGAGGACTTCTAAAAGCACAAGTGCAGGAATCTTCTTATTAACTTGGAAGCTCAAGTTGGACAGGACCAGTAGGACTCACATCATCTTCCATGACATATATTATAGAATATTCAAAGCTAAACCACTTGTCCCTGATTTTGCTACATGAAATTGTTAAACTATTGACATGTCCAAAGATAATTTCGTAACAGTTATCGATTCTAAAAACAAAAATTATTTATCAGAATAATGATCATTTTACCAATATGTCACAATAAGTTGCAATGAATAGCTATGGCAGAATCAGTTGAAGAGAAGGCACACATTTTTCTTTGAACCTCTGAACTTACTCTGAGACAACGGAAATATGCAGCATTTGATCAAACTTTGTTGTATCTAATGCAAACAAAAGTTTGAAACAAAATTCCACTCTAAAAAGGTTTTGATCAAATCTAGTCTAACATAGTTGCCTATAAAACACAAGATTTAGTCCAACTTAGTTGCCTCTAATTCAAGAAGAAGTTGAAAACATAATTCTGAGCTAATAGATTCTGACAACTCTAATTTAATTTCATTGTAGCTATAAAATAGACCCCTATAGCCTTCCCACTCATTGTTTTAGTCTTTGGAAACCTACACAAGGCACCCTATAGCCCACAGTTTTGCTAAGCAAGAGATCCAAACTTTGTTCAAGGGTTAACACCCTTTTCTCCGCCTGCGCTAGTCTCTGTGCACCTGAAACTTGAAGAGAAGGCCCTACAATAGGCCTCTCGGCCTTCAAATAGTCCTCCATGAAATGTTGCACCTGTGGCCCTGAAACCTTACCTCAGACCAGTTATCACATGTAGATTTTTGTTAAAAATTATTTATATGGGACAAAAAAAATTGGTGTTTAAGGTCGCAGTTGCTCTCAAGATTTTATACAGGATTATTATTATGATGGTTTGAAAATATCCAATTATCTCCCAAGTCTACTAGTTCTCGGCCACACTACAAATCACAACATAGATCATCAAAGAAACCATCGCTTCTTTCTCCCTCTCATGGTTTAGTTTATCTTGTTAACTGCAACCTAGTCAAACTCTTGTGTTTGGTGGGCTTTGTTGTTTCCACAATTCTGGGCTTCTGAACAGGATTCGAGGTGTTGCGAAGAAATTATATGGTGAAAGGAATATTTCATCTGTATTCAGAGGAAATAGGATGCTAAATCGAAGCATTACACATTATTGAGAAATATTCCACTTCTTCAAATTGGGCTAATTCTGTTTCACGAAACTATTCACGCACTTCAGATCCTATATTGGTGCCATCACATGATCATTGTACTCTAGGTTTACAAGGAATGATTAAACATGACATTGGATGGTAGACTTGTTTGGCAAAGGATGCAAATGTTCCATATGGCAGAACCGTCCATATTGATTCTCAACATGAGAGATTTGTTGCCAAAGGTTACAATGCAAGGCATCTGGCTGCAGGGGCTCCAGGCGTTCCTTTGTCTAAAATTTTCATAACAAAAGATAGTGATCAGAAATACAAGGAGCAGGTGGTCTACTTCATGTCTACTTGTAGCGAAATGGACAATCTATAGATGCTTCCTTTTCAGTATCACCTAAAGCTACTGAAGACTCAGATACTGACACATCAAAATTATGATGCAGATGTGGGAGATGAGGGATTGAGATGGTTTCTTAAATATCTTAAAGCTGGGATGCCTAGCCTAAAATTCAAGGTGTTGAAAGTTGTGACTCTAGAATAGGAAAACAAAGATATAATCTCATGGATTTTTGAGCAGTTAATCCAGGATGTCAATAAAGAGAAGGATGATGAAAATTTGAATGAGATGACTTGGTAAAGAGAAGGGTTTTCAAATTAGTGAGAGTGGTTTGGAAAACCATTTATTTTTCAATTATATAGAATTGAGATAGATTCTAAGAGATTTTAGTTCGAATGGTTTGGTTAACAATTTGTTTTCTAATTATATAAAATTAAAGTTTCAATTTTTTGTAACTGTCCATTACTGATATTTATTTTAACTGTATGTTAATGATATTTACGTAATAATTTTTCCTAATGTAATAGTTGCAACTGATAATGATTCTCCATCAATCTACATCACTATTAAAAAAGGGAAAAAGACTAGTTGTTTTACCTCTCGAGTAGCCAAGAAAGACTGATACAAAACACCTGTATTTCCAATGCATTCGAAGCTATAATCCACACCTTCTTGTGTCTTCTCTGGTATTACCTGACATAAATATAACTTTGTCCTTATCGTGAACTAGAGATAAATCTGTGAACATTTTATTAAGCAAAAAACATTTAACTTACCTCTTCAATGGGCTTTTCATGGTCTTTTGGATTAATGTATTCAGTCATGCCCAAGGCTTTCATTGTATTGGAAATGAAGTTAATTGGTGAGTTTCTACTTAATTCCTTGGTCTCAGTTATGATGATATTTAGTTTAGTTGGTTCTACATAATTAGGACTCATAAAATGTATGGTTGTCTAATCTTCATAGGAGAATCCATTTTACCTTTGATGAACTTGCTTGAATTTGTGTCAATACCAATTATCTTGGAGGCACCTCTCATTCTTGTACCCGCTGCAACCTACAGAGTGCCCATGGAAACATCATGAGTACACTTTAGAGAATTTCATGAAATATGAAATCGTTTGTAGAGAATATCACATAAAACTGAACTAGTGTTAGGATGATATTACTGAAAGCAAGGACAATGGTACAGAGGCAAAAAATGGCCACAGTTGATCCACTTAGGATGTCAACTGTGTTGAAAACAGCTCCAACACCTGAAAAATCAAAAGAGATATTGCTCATTCTAATTGTAAGTTGAATATTGTAGCTCCAATATTGAGGCTTAGATGCATAAAAAAAGTCATAGTAAATATACCAGTGGCTATTCCAAAACCAAACAAGCATGCTTTGTTGAGTGGAGCCTTTGGATTGATTTTGGCAACTCAAGCATAGTCAACAACTATATATTCACTAAATGTAGAAGTGGACATGAAATGGTAAATGGGCAATACCTTGATTGAGAAACACGTCTTTCCATCGTTTCTCATCACTTTTCTTGTGAAATCGATTTTGAATTTATCACACAGATTAGTCTTCTTAGATTTACAGAACACACAATCTCCACACTCTCCTATGAACAATGGAATTACATGGTCTCCAACCTTAATATCTGTCATGCCTTCTCACATGCTCTCTACTATCCTACAATCATAAATTATATGCTCTTAATTCGTAATTTGATTGAAAAACATATAATCAGATTCATATTAATTATAACTAACAAAGGTTTACCTAGCACCCTCGTGTCCAAGTATGCGAGGAAAAGTTTGCATGTTTTCATCCTGCAATCATACATAAGTTGTTTGAAGTAAAACAATTATGGCCAGCAATGAGTACCAATAACAAGCATAACAAGCTCCACAACCTTCATGGAAAATATATAGCATAACAAGATTGAAACGACATTACTGATTACCCCGCCATTCTAGAATGTAATGTCTATATGACAGAGGGATGTGTGGGTGATTTCGATACAAACTTCCATAGCCTGTAGTGGATCTACTTGAATTTCTTCAATAACCAGTGGCTGCTTAGCTTCCCATGCTACTGCAGCTACTTATCATGTCACAATGCATCTCTTAATGTTGCTAATTCTGAAATGAAACCTCGAGGAATAGAATCTAACTACATAATTTATGCATATGAAAAGCTATACCTAGGTAAGTGATAAGTTCACCATGAGTACTTTTCTGAGGCAAGAGACAATCTTTGCCATTATAGCTTGTATCTAGTTTTTGAATCTGCTAGCTTAGATAGTCAACACTTTCTTTAGGCATAAGAGCATTGGAAGTAGACTCCCACAATGCAAATTCATTTCCAGGTCTGGGTGATGCCACGGTGATACCCAAATTTTACCAAAAGAAAAGCCCACGAAAAGCCTCTGAAACCATCATAGAATAGTCTCCATTAGAAACTCTGATGAGGAGAAAGAGGTCTGGTGTGACTCTTATTCCTTTTTGAGTGAAAAGTTACATGATATGATGGCCTATTTACCTATGTAAGTACATGCGTAGCCAACCTGTAGCAAAACCATAGTAAGACCAAAGAAATACTTACAAGCCCTCAAGCATGTGTACAAATTTGTCGTTTCATCCATGAAATTCTTGGTGCTAACACCCATTACATTATCGTTGTAATGAGATGCTCTCCCTTAGCTTAAGGATACAAACATAATTATGTTTGCAAACCTTGGATGAGGACACATCTAATCTTCCATGACCAACCTGCACTCCAACTCATGCCCCATCAAGTACAATTTTCTAGGCTGCATGTGTATGTATTTTGTCAAAGATAAATACCTATATATACATTATAGGTGAACATACATGTTGTCCCAAAAAGGATTGGACTTGGATTTTCATCCCAATTTGAATAAATAAATAAATACACACATATATATACTACCAATCTTAATTAGGCACGCTGATTTCATATTTTCAAGCTAACCCAAATATGGCCTATGGACGTCAATTTCAGATTTCCAAGGTCTATTTTACTAAAGATAATTCATAATAATAGTTCCTCATCCAAGCAAGTCTAAACATTGAGTTGGCCCATAAGCATATAAATGGTCATCTCTAAATTCTGCACTCCAAGACTCCAAAGTAGAACAAAAACCTTCAAGATTCTCATTAGATAGGGTATGAGGATTCCATAAGGTAGAGACCAAAGATTCCACTATTCCAGCCAATCCACAATACAATGCCATATCTCTTTTGCCCAGATCTATGCTTAACTCAAGAATGAAGTCTGAGGAAGATTGATAGAATTCTTGGGTGAGCTTAAGGAGTAATGTAACACTCCTGCAATGCTCAAGGGTCAAGGTTGACCCTAGACCAAACTTACAGGAACATGAGTGTATTGGTGAACATTTTAGATTTCATTTTTAGATGTTCTATGAAGACTAATTGTTTAGCCTTCTTATAAAACTTAGGATTCCACATATGAAGCTTGTCATAAAGGTTGGGTCTCTAAACTCAAATTGGCATCATCAACAACATCTCCCATCAACCAATACACTCAACCATGACACTAAAATCAGTACTATAGAGTCATACCCAAGAGGTAGCATTCATTTAGTGAGCAAATATCAAGCAATTACAACTAATGTTCCACCTAGTTTCCAAGATTCAAAGGGATAGGGGGATGTCAATATGTGTGTGTGTGTGTGTTATAAACAATATTCAAATTTAAATTCAATAACGAAATATTTTGATTCACACATCATAAATGATTCAATAGTAGATACTCAGGTCTAAATATTAGAGTAGTAAATTGAAATTACTCAAACTTAGAAATAGTAAAAGGTGATGATTCAAAGACTTGGTCTAAGGTCATTAGTATCAAAAATCAAGACTCAAAAGTTAAAACTGAAAATGATCAATGGACAATGAACCAATGTTATTAGAATTGGACCAGTCGTCAAACTAGTTGACCCCAAAACTTATAATCAGAGAAAAACCAAACCAAAAGACCAGTGAACCAAAAATTACATAAATATTCATTTTTTTCAAAACAAAAAGTAAATATTCATGTACATCAATATGAATCTAAACTGTTATACACAAATATGCAAAGTTTCTCACATATATAACAAGTAAATGTGCATATAACCAAAATAACACTGACTAAAATCCATCTTTGAACTAGAAATGCATCAACAAGAGGCTGTAGATGGCCTCCATAGTCCAAAAGAAACCATGTTACAACAAACACATTCACATCATCATGCTAGAATAAATTGAATCTATGAAACAACTCCATAGACCTAGAGCCAAGTCAGCTTGTTAAGCATTGGTCAAAAAAAGCTTCGTAAAAGCATTAGAGAAAACCTATGACTATTGTGAAAAACCTAATACCACTGTTAAGACACATTACAAAGCCTCGTGTTAGAATATTCATTTATAGTTGAAAAGTACATATCATACAATTTAGAATCTACCATGCCCTCCTAAATTGAATCCAGCTTTTTCTTATCAATGTGCACTCTGGTAGAAGCTAGATCCTTCTTCTTGTGAAATGTTGATGCACCAACTCCTATAGCTTCTGTTGAAGTGACATTTATGCTTGGATCTTGAATATTATTCTCATATTTGTTTGGAATGGTAGAAGTGGAGTAGGAGAGGTCATGAGGGTATTTCTTTGGCCTTCATTTAAAGCAATAGACTCTGAAATTACCACTTTACTCTTTAATTTGGGCTTCAAAGCATGAATGTTTGTATAGAGCTTGCAAAATAAAACCATATAAATATATTTTGTTTATAACATAAGCAGACTGTATCTCTTGTAACATAATCACATCATACCCATAAATAAGATAAATTGATAAGTGGTTGAACACATACAAGAAGAATGTGTTACAGTCCAACGGTTAGATTCCAATATTTTTGGATAGTAGAATACTATAAAATACCTTTGTTATCCATGGGCCTGTTGGGCTTCGCCGCCCTATTTTCGATTCCAATTTTGGTTTGCTGAAAATACAAACACAAATCATTCAGTAACTATTGAACAATAAAACCCCTCCAAAACTAATAAGGAAGCCATAACTGAGCGTGATTCTGACCTTAAACATAAAGTCAAGAATTCTAAAATCTTACCATCCATCTTGGAGATTCTGGGATAATGGAGAGACCAATAAGAAACAGAAAACTGGGAGCTAGCTCTACATCACCTCCCATTAATCTCCTGCCTCACTCAACAACGCATATTCTTTTGTTCTAGTTATGTTCCCAGGAGAGATCATAGGTATATTATGTATGAAAGTTTGTGAAAAGTGGCCACCAAGTGGCCTTATTTTCCTTTTTGGAGGTGAAATGTCATGCTATAAGCACTTTGATATGTATTTTCCTTTTCCAAACCATGAAATAGAAATGTATGCATTCTTTCTTTGGAAAAATAAAATCAATTAAAATTTGCATACCATTCACCCTATCAAATTCTTGTCAATCCAAAGGTTGCAAAAAATCAGATACCATTCACCTTAAAATAGCCCTTGGATCACACGCACACATCGCAAGGCCCATCAAACACATGTATATCAATGTAGGCAAAAATAAGAAAGCAAAGTGCCATCACCCAAACAATCTACTAGAAGCACATATCTAAATAAAGTTGCAAATAATTTAAAAACAAACTACCATCACATGTCCAAAAGCCTTTACAGATAGTAATTAACATTAATGTCATTTAGTGAAAGCACTGAAAGGAAATGCCCAAAATATGATTGAGGACTCAATTGACAATAATAACCAAATGAAATTTAATTGTTGTAAACCCCATGTGGATGGCCAAAACATAAATACTTCCAAAAAGACTTTGATTGCACATTTGAACTATAGACTCTGATTTATATGTCCAACTTAAAAAATCGGAAATCCGACTACCACATAAACATTCAAAATAAAATGCACTTCATGTGTTAGACGTTGCTATGGTCTAAATTTGTTGACTTGAGTGAGCAAAAACCATCATGGCTGAAGCTCGTGCCATTAGATCCTTGATATCCTTTCTAGCAAGTGAACTATTAATCTAAAAATTCAAATAAAATGTTAACATTAGTGAGAAGAACCACATACTTATCCACAAAACATATTCATGAAAAAGGAACCACCTCTTCTTGTTTTTCATGATTAAATGGACCAACTTCAGAGGGACCAAATTAACATTTGAATGAAACACAACTACAAAAGGATGAATGACTAGTGAAAGAAACTTACACCAAAAAGCAGGTAGCAAAAAAAGGTTGAGTTATCCTGAACCACGTCTCGAACATTCACCATTTGAACTATTCACTAGACCTAAAACCAAAAAGTACAAAATTAACATCAGATTCATACGAACAAATCAACAAAAATACAACCAATAATTATTTATAAATGATCCAACATATGGAAATACATAAGGAAAGAGAAAGTAGAATGTTTTGAATATCTACCTTGTTCAAATTTTTCACAAAATCTGAAAAAAAAATTAATCACATTCTTCTAATTTGTATGTATCATTCCTAGCATTATATGTTTAGTTTGCAATTGTTATAATAGATTCAAGTTGTACAAATGCATGATCTGTCAAATCATACTTATACGTGCATTGCCCCTTTATTCTACTATACCAACATAATTGAAGCTCGATGCCTTCTAATCTATCCAAAAGGTCAATGCTATTATGGTAATCAAACACCCTATTACCATATTTCTTCCTTATTCTTTGAACCCTTGCAATGTACCGCGTTCCACAAGAAACACCTTGTTTTGTACTTCGAGGAACACCTTTTCTTGTAGTACATTCAGTGGGGGGAATTGAGTTGCTTTCAAACAACACCCCACAATCTGATCTAATTCCAAAGCCAATTGAAAACCCCTTTTGTGTAGCTTTAAACATATCCTTACCATCAAGATCCATGACTGGCTTTATTGTTTTGCTTCCATTTTCATCAATGGAATCTAAAATTTCATCCAACTTGTGTCGCCACTCACTTTCCATTATTTGCAATTCACTTTCATTCTATACCAATGATGATGAAGATTGGAATATAGAGTTGGAACAACTCAGTGGAGAAGCATCAACTACTTCATCCACAATTTGGAATGTTGGATAATTTTGTTCCTTTGTCCATGGTTTAACCCACCAAGAAGATTGAGTGTAATTTTCTGGTTGCATTCCAAGAGTTTATAAAATGTCTTGTGCATCCTTCAATTCAATCTTAAGGGCTTCTAAAAGTTTAGCATCTATGGATATCGAATCATATTGCGACAATATATCAATGTTTTGTATTTTTTCTTGGTGCATTCTATTCCAAATTCTTTCTTGCTTCTTATGAGATTTATTAAAATGAAGTCCTTGGGGATTTGATTCTTCTTTAGCAACTCTATTAAGGGTTCCAACAACATGAAGCAAGTCAGTGAAATCATAGGCCCTCTCCACTCCAACCATCCCACCAAATTTACTAAAGAAGTTCTCACATACATCTAACCCAGTCAAGTGAAAAATGCATGGAAAGTTAGATTAATGATCTCAAACAATCTCATCAACAAAACTGCAAAATGGTAATAAATTTTCACATCTTGATATTCTTCTCTGCTGATGAAATTTATGTTGACATTAGTATGAGATTGTTTATGTACCCTACATAACCATAATGTGAAGAAATGATGAACTCGTGAAGCATTTCGCACCCTTTCCCAAAGGCTCAAACTATGAGACATAAATATGTCAATGTAGTCAGCAACAATCATTACATAAGTCTCTGTAGCTAGTCTCCTCTCTAACTTTCCAATTGATGTACTTCTCAACTCTTTCAAACACCTCTAAACATGCCTTGAAGCAATGCATTGTGCGCATCCCCAATTTTTTCAATCCATCCTCTCTATATCTTCATCCTTAAGCTTGTGATTATCCACTTTAAAAGTGTGATAAACCATTTTGACATGACCAAAACTTATGTAATCATTTCCTAAAACCAATTCTCGTCGACTGCTGAACAAAGGAATCACTAGCTTTTTACTGTTGTGGATGTAATCTTGGTCATGCAATCTTGTTACATTGCAACCAATTACAACTCGGTTAGCCTCCACCCTTCCCAAGGAATTTGATATCAAAGACCTGATGTTGAAGAATAATCCTTCAACATAAGTTGTCCTCTTCTACTATCCCCATCCAAGGAGTGACCAACAATAGGTCCGAAATTATTTTCCACTTGTTTCTTCCACATAGATTCTACCTTTTCCAATTGTTGATAAACAAAATTTGCATTGAACCTATTGCATGTTGGATGAACAACCACAACCAAATGAGGAAGCCTTTCATGTAAAGGGTTTGCAATAATAACATGTGTGTAATGGCCAATAACATTGTTCTTAAAAGAATCGATTATAATTTCATAGCCTACAACTTTGTCACCAACTCTCACCAAGAAATGTGATTGGCATTGATGTTCTTCTTTCGTACCACAAAACCCCACCAGTGTATCACTTTTTGCTACCCACCTAACATATTTTTCACAACTGTTTCATCTTCAGCGAGCAACGCTGGAATTGAGCCATCTATACCATGCTTGGCTTTATAAGAAGCATAAAATTTTTTGACCACCTCAAAAATATGCTCGTGCTCCCCTGGGATATATGCTAATGACTTTCTAACTTGCCTTAAAGTCATAAATATTGAAGGACCATGTAGATTCAAGCTAATAAAGCTATGTAATCTAGGGCCTCCCCATAACTTGATCATCTCATAAAGGGATTTTGTGGATGTACTATACCTTCTCACTGCTTTTGCATGCATCAAGTTATGAAAAATATCCTTGACAAATTCCCAAACTGCATCTTTACCTTTTAATTTTCCTTGCTTATGTGCCTCACACACATCCTTTCAAAACCTAAAGACATCCTTCCTTTCTATTGATTCAAACAACTTTTCCTTTAGGGATCTCATTCTAATAGAGAGTGTAGCAACCTTTGTCCTCTCCCACCAAAGAGATCACATTTTTGATCTATGGTTAGCATTTGTAACCCTTGTAGCATTCTTCAATTCATTGTGAGTCAAATAGTCAAGTCTTCTACCTTTTCCAGTATCTCGTTCACTTCTTTTATTGGTGCACATTGATTCATGATATAATCGTATCTTGAATTCATCACATTCTGGAACCAGCTTACAAAATTTGGATGTTAATGAATCAAATGGGATCCCTATTTCAGAAGCCCTCTAGTAATGAATATGCCTATATGTACCATCAATACGACATTCAATACCCTCATAACATAACATGATCTTGGTGTGCTTCTCTATGGCCCACAATTTTCCACCCCTTTTATCATCCATTAGGACCTTTGTTTCCAATCTCTCCCCATTTCTATCAATATAAGGATACCAATACCCCCAACATTGTAGTAATAAGGGAGATAATTGAGCTATAATAATATGACAACAAACAAATAAATTTGAAATAAGATAAATAAAATAATATACAAATTCATATTCAAGTTTAGTCTAAGCTATTAATTAACAGACCTGAAGTAGAAGGATCTGCACTTGTAGAACCCCTATGTAATACTGATGGTGATAATGGGACCAAGAATCTAGTCAAACTTTGTTGGGACTCAAACCAATCTCCTCATGTGAACCCTTATTTGTAGTAGTAGCAGTGTGCTTCTTTGATTTCATGCGTTCATTTAGAGAATTGACAATATTACCACTTTTCGACACTAAACAAAACCATTTATTGCATCTTGTACATTCGACTCTCACTTTTTTCATGTCCTTATAGTCTGCAAGTGTCGCTTCCACCATCTTGAACAAATTAGGCTCTTCTGTCTTGTTGAAATCATCTAGAAGTTTTATTGCTTGATCAATATGAAATTGATCTCCAACCATCACTATCTGTTGTACTTTGTTGCATGAAGGAATTTCACTACCACTTGGCATTGATAAGTGTTGTTGATGGGCCCCTGTTTTCATATGATGGTTTTTGAAGTTGTGTGTTGTTCGTGATGCCAAGGATACATCACCTGTTCCATAATCAATGCCACAAATTTCACAATGGATCTTTATTTTAGATTCTCCCTTTTCTTAATATAGTTTGAGAGTAATTTCTCATTGATAAACTCTTCCATTAAACTTTAAAAATTTTTTTTCCCAAGATGCCAATACACTAGGATCAACAAATACGGCTTGTTCCACTAACAAAGACATATTTTCAACTCTTGGTTGTTTATGCATAGGTCCCTCCACTTCATTTCAATGTTTTCAAAGATTGGTATTGTCTTCACTACATTTGAACATTGTTCTTCCACATCAAATGTGCCTAGTTTCCTCTTGATGGCTACAAGTGTTGTACAAACTTTCCATTTTTTCTCTTGCTTTGGATTTAAACCTATTCCATCGTGGATAAAATAAAAAGGGTATCCAACGATTTCATCATCCACAATTTCATCATGAATTTAAGCAAATGTACAACATTCTCGACACTTGACCATGCCAATGATATAATTTTCTTCACCGGTAGCAATTTTATAAAACAACTCCATCTGTTTTTTCACATAAATAAATGAAAAAGTAAGTAAAATTCCACAAGCATATTGGTTATTATAAAAAAAAGAACAAGGAAGCAAAGTATAAAATTTCAATTCAAAGCTCCAAAAAACATGAAGAAATATTATTATTTTGATGAAACACTTTGATTCAAAATGTACTATTGGTGGATTCCTCAAATGGAACTGAAACCAGAAATAAAACATATTACTAAAACAAATTTGAGAGTTGATTTATTGTTGCACCAGAACTCGGAAGAACATTGTACAACTATTTTTAATTCATAATCTTAACATGATTTGTAACCAGAATTTCAAATGCTTTTCTAAAAATGCCCATTATTAAGTTAGATAGGCCAAACATATGTGTATCTTGAAATTGTTTCAACCATGTAAATACCTGTTAAAATTGACAACTAGGGCCAAATTCCACTTTGGATAGCTCCTATGGGGAAAATTATTGTAGCATTATTGCAACTCCTATGGAAACCAAGTCTTAGCTAGCCACGATGTTCAGAGAACTATTTTGAGGAAGTTTAACTCCTATGGTGTACTGAACATTTTTTACATATTTCAGAATTTGTATCAAGAAAAAAGAATTTTTGAAAATTTGTTGATATAGTTTGGATTTCTAAAATATTTCAAAATCCAAATTTGAAAAAGAGAATTTTTGAAAATTTGATGTGTAATTGAAAGTTCTCAAATATTTTAGAATCTGCACTTGCTAAATGTTGCGGCCGGAACCCTATCAATTCTTTTTGTTTTCAAAACCTGTTTCTATTGGAGATAAATAAATGAATATACTTTCTTTTCCAATTTGAATCAAATTTGAATCTGTCATCAAATGAAAAATCTATGCTTAAAATATCCATTATTGTTCTAAGTGGGGAAATCGAAAATGACTTTGTTATGCAGGTTGTTCTAAGTAAAATTGACATATCATATCATGGAATTTCCAAAACTTGCTTCTATTGGTGATATAACTTTGAATTAGCTCTAATTTGGCTTTTGAATCAATTGAATAGGACCAAAAACAAATGAGTTGTGATTAAAACACTACTGGTTAGTATGGTCAACCACTGCTCTCCCGCAGGTGACAAATAAATTTCACTTTGTTATTTTTTTTCCTGGATTTGCTTTATAGAGTAACTACTGCTATTCCCTAAAGGGAACACCATTTTTTCGAGTGTTTTTGTTGTTCCCTAAAGGGAACAACACCTTTTTGGAGTGTTTTTTATTGTTCCCTCCAGGGAACAACTGTTGTTCCCTCAAGGGAACGACACTTTTTTGAGTGTTTTTTGGGTTTTCACTATTCCCTCCAGGGAACAACACTTTCAGAGTTTGTTTTGGCCACAGCCACCACCCTATTAAAACCTGCTCTAGGGCAAATTTGAATGGGTCCCTTGAGAATTTTGATCTTTCGTCTCTCCAAATGATAATCGTAGTTGTCAGATGGAATTTTGTCCTCAAAGTTGAATGGTTCAATGGTTTATTAATTATGGTTGCAATCCATTTTTTATTATTAGTTCCCAAAAATTCATCGCACCCTCTTGAGATCTAGAGCCAGAAGGACTCATATAACCCCCAGTTGCAAAGTCTGTCTCTTTATGAAAGTTTTTATGAAGGTATGGTTTGTTTCAGGCGTTTCTGTCATATCTCTCGTAATCATAGCTAATGCTGATCATTCATGCAGACAAGGACCAAGAGAATAAAAGAAAGTTCGGTGAGCTGATGCATAAGCATCATGAAGGGCTGCAACGAAAGATGCAAAGGGATCGTGAGGTGGTAATAAGATTCGAGAAAGTAACACCGTCTTTGAATGATCATTGTAGGAACAACATGCCTAGTCTGCATGATACCTCTACCAGCTAGATTTTTGTTGCCATGTGTCATGGCTTTGGGATAGAATGGGGTAGGATGTCCTAAAATTCTGAGAAGTCAAGAAGAAAAATAGATGTTGGTATAAGAGTTCTTATGTCGCTCTGGGGACTCTAGATGACACCTCTGCACCACCGATGTCGATATTGCAAAGTCATACTCTATAAGAAAGGGATATGTAACCACCACAGTGCATAATGGAGGCACACTCTAGGTAAAATGGAGGTACTCCTGATAGCACAGATCCATCAAGTTGTTGTTACCTTCAAATACACCTTAAATCATGTCAGATATTCGATGATGAGCACAGTGTCTTCATTTACCTTTAGGAAATAATAGGGAATAATGTTCAATCGATACCGATGAGAAGAGATGGCTTGTAGTCATTCTTCTTTCCATTGACACCCATTCATTCCCTCCAGGAAATAAAACGCTCTAGCAAATGTGGCCTCGATGTGTTAGTGGTTTCATTGACCGTTCTATGTTTGTATATTTTAATTTGTATATTGAAAAGAACAGGAAGGTGGAAAGTCATGGAAGACCAAGGGTCAGTTGTCTTTTTGCATAAGTATTACCTCTGGATATGGGAGAGGGGTCAATTTTATTATGCTAATAAAGAAGATTGTTTCGACCAAGAAGAAGCCTTTTTTTCATATTGATTTTCCTCTTTCTTTTATGTTTGGAATGAGGGTGTTGTGACTCGCATGAGGACATATATGTTTTGTTTTTGTGCATAGTGATAACAAATAGCTTATGGCTAATATTGGTTATTTGAGTATAATTCATTATCATGGTTAACTCATGAGCGGTCTCTGATTCGAAGCTATATTAAACATCAATTGTAAGTTTTATTTGTAGAAACAGGAATATGTATTCTTGTATGAATAATTAGATCACAATTAAGCTTAAATACATACTTTTTCATCAGTGAACTCAGCAATTCATTCATTTGGACTTGGAATCTATATATGATGTTTAATCTCTTTTATTATGCTCCTACAGGATAGATTAGAATAGTTAGGACTAGCATAAGTATGTAGAATCAATGTAGATAGGACTTGATACATATAGGTTAGCTATTTCTTTTGTTGATTTAATAGAAGTATTCCACCAGGGAGCAATATTTCAACACTTATAACAGTTTACAGGACCCTTTGAAACCCGTTGGAACTAGCCATTCCAAATGAAAGAAGATCTAATCGGGGTTTGCAATCAGGTTGGTTCCCCTTTGTTGGCATAGCAAAAATTCGTCGTGTCAACACTAAGATAAATGCCTTCTCCAAAATTTAAAACTATATATGGAGCAACTGACATTTCTTTGAAACAAGAACAAGCATGTGGTTGATGCTAGGCAACTAAAGGGAGCAGGAATTTTCTTTGCATCTTCTTGATAAAATTTCATGAAGGAAAGGGATAGAGGGGTGCTCTACCACTTTCCTGAGTGGGTGGAGTATGCCCAACAATCCTGATTGTTGTCCACATCACCTGCAATCAACCATGGAATTTTGTTCCATTCCTCGTGGAGCGTGCCTAGTTTCCAGATATATTCTGTTGGTACACATGTCAACATCTTTTCAATTAAATAGTCTGCAAACACAAAAACCTGTGAGAGAGCCTCCACCATTTTCAAAGTTCAAAAGTGAAGGTGTATGAGATAAATGTGGCTGAAATTTTATATTAAAGACATTCATTTGATGCTCTGTTCTTGGACTCTATAAAATGTTTAATTTTTATAGAGTCCTTGAGATTATGCTGGATAAGAAAAGTGTCGGGCAGACATAAATGGAAGGATAAGTCTTAACTAGATATAGAGATTCAAATATAATATAATATTATGTGACCTTTAATTTTTGAGTTTTATTTTTTTAAGAAGCCTTTGGGATTCACAAAGACTATTCAAGTTCATTTATCACTTTTCATATTCCTTGGAGATGAATAATGTAAATTTTCCATAATGTTTAAATATCAGGTTTCAAACCTTTTTTCTTTAAGGTGTGTGAGAATGAAAAAACAGAGCTGAAACATGTAAGTAGATAGTATCCAATAGTTAAACTGTACTATAGGAATAAGTATAATTATATGACATATCAGAGTATTTAAAGTCGATGTAACAATAGTATTTTAAACATAATTCAAGTCTAAATCTTGAACTAAATATAATAATTGTGCTACGAATTTCACCCTACAACTAGAAACATAGCACGAGGAATTAGAGGTTAACTCTGACCTATTGAAGGAATCAGAGTGGCGCAGTGAAAGAGAGGATTAAAGACCTATAATTGATCAAACTACCTATAAATCTAAAGTATTAGAGAAATATTTAAATAGCCATGAGAGAGGATTTATTAAAATTCCAACAAATTATTTCTAGCAGTCATTACAGGTACAAGAATTCTAGCAAGGATAAAGACTTATCTTAGAAGTAAAGGCTTGGAGAGAGTTGTCAAGGGTTGAAAAGAGCCCTCATTTGACATCATATACATAGGGTTTGAAATCAATTAATAATGAATGGGTGCTAAACCAATCACCATACATACGTTAAAAGTGCTTAGCGAGGTAGAATTGTTTACATTGATACAACTATCTAAAAATAAAGTAGATCACCCCAAAATTGCATTGTTGAAACACTTTCATTAGATCTTTTTATCACATAAACCCTCATTGTTTGTCATAAAGTCCTAAAGATCAAGAAAATTTTTCATGTAACTAAGAGGGAGACCATTATCACCTAACCCTCTCTACTTCACACTTTAATTTGCCTCTCCCTTGCTCAAGGGAGACTTCCCTAGAATAAAATTGTTGACATTTTAGGTAATGAGAGGAAAAGTGATATGAAGAGTAAATTCCAACCAAATATTTTTGAAAGAATTAAGAAAATAAAGTAGGTGGAAGAATCAAAAGCTAACGTCTTTCTATTGGGCAGTGAAGTTTGCTACAATACCTTCCGTAGATAGTGCTAATGACAATGGCTCATGCAAAGAGATCCCATAGAGCTCCCAACACAATCACCAACATGGGATTGATTAGATGCAATAGCTTCCCTTGAGATAGAGGAGGATGAAGATGAATCATAAAGAGAGCCCGGTATATTCCTCTACGGAAAAATAGACCTAATTAGGGGCAAAATCCTAGATCCAAAAAATGGTAGAGCAAGATGATGCAATTGCTGTTGAGAATGATGATTGTGACTAGAACTGAAGCTCGAACAAAATTCTATGGGAAAATCAAAGGAAACCCATTGTGATGTTCCTCTAGCCCAGGGTTCATAATGTTGGTGTTCAACAAAATGGCTACTACTCTCTCTCTCTCTGGGTGAGCATATTTCTCTTGGATGTTGAGTGTTGTTGTTTCAACTATTGGGACAATGTTTTCTCCTTGGACCTATGCTATGTAAATTCTTTGGCAACTATGATTTTCTCTTGCTTATCTTTACATTCTCCCTTTGCTGGTGTCTATGAGCAAAACCCAAGTTGGTGTGCCACTACCATCCCACAAAAACCAATAAAAATAGAATATATAAATCATACATACTAAACTATTTAGTAGCAAGGCAGAGAAACAAATGGAATACATAGAACCATACATGTCAAAGCAAAGATGTCCATTTTCACCCAGGTCCCATACTCTTTCAACTTTATATTGACGATTTAGAAGATATCATTTCAAAGTGATACAGGTGGTTTCCTTCTCTATGGGATTCCAACTGGGATGTAAGATCACCTCACTTCTCTAGGTGCAATTATGGTTGAAGTTTCCATCCACAATTTATTAAAGGAATATCTTATACATCGCTCAAGGTAGTTGTAGGTTACACTATAAATATTTCACCTTTGTAATGAAATTTTCATGGAAGTATAAGAGATTATACAATAGGAGTTTCATGTGATGAGTTTATACACATCTTAAGTTTCTGGGCATATTTTATTTCCATGTATCATAGAATAATAGGTTTTTACACAAAAAACTTGTCGTCCTAACTATAGGAAGGAGCTTGCACAGTTTGAGGGGAGATTTTTTCTACTACCCCACATGTCCTAGAATTTATAAAGCGTACATGAGAATTGATGGAAAGGCATGAAGATTCCATGATAAGGTTATTTATGCTTTCTTTAGGACAAGGGCATGGTGGCTAGCTGAAGCATTCTTGTAGCCCAAATAGCATACATTCTCTCAAATCTCTATTTGAAATCTTCCTCAAGCATTGCCACTCAAGGTTCAAAAATTTGATGGTACATATCAAGAGTTGTTGACAACCCTACAAGAGGAACGCCTCCTTGGTCCTTTTGAAGGAAATGATAACATTGTTGGGGATGAAAGTGGAGCATCTATGGAAGAGGGATTATGCTCAAAATTTGAATATGAAAACACTAGATATTTTTAACACGAACAACCTTGCGAAAGAAATGGAAGGAAGGAGGGCCATTTTAGCATCTAAAGTGATTGCTTAACACATAAATGAGTACCAACATGAAAAATGTGATGGAATTATTACACCACCTTCAAATGACACATGTGTCACTCTTTCTAGTGAGGATTGGCATCAAGTTGGTGATGTTTTTTTTGGCTGCCCCATAGGAAACAGTGTTGCAGATACAGAAGAAGAAAGTAGTAGCAGTTTTGAAATGAATTTGGCGTGGGATTTATGCTCACAAATAAAAACACGAACACTCCCTTCTCTTATGGCTTATGTACATGATAATCATAATAATTAAAACATAAGCCTAAACACTCATAATGATCCTCTCATTAGTATGGATCAATCATTAGACCATATATTTTGGGTTGGGTAGAGGAACGTCCTATGCACTACTTGCATTGACCATCAATGTCTAGTGATCACGAAGAAGAGAGGAAATTTGATTCTGAGCCACTTCTGAGCCCCTCACAAGCATTCGTCATGAGGGTTTTGGGACTGTGTCATGTTATAAAAGTGTTGGAATAACCTCCCTAGGCTTGTCACAAGAATTGAGGATAGAATATCCCTCTACGGATGAGAGACTTTGCTCCAAATATGACAACACTAAGGATTTTGCACCAAACATTGGCATTTATGATAATGAGTATCAACATTACACAAGTTATGAAATCCTCAATGATGAATTTGTTGCTCTAGAGGAACATGAGTATTTCTATTTTGTACACCAATTTCCCCAAGTCGTGAACAATGAAAAGCAGAAATCAACAAATTCCTCTTATCTCTACAATCAAGACGGCAAACCTTCTTTATTAGAGCAAAGGCATAAGGACCATATTTGTGAAGAGTCAAAGGAATTATCTAATAGCATAATAGAATCCACACCTCTTCACATTGGAGAAAAAAACAAAAAGGTGCCCCCTAGGTTTGAATCTTCCAAATCATCAAATTTATGAACATCTACACAGACTTTGGTATGTACATACTGATCAGTGAAATTATTAAGAATGGATTGTTCTAGTTTTGCAAGGCACTTAAGGCCCTCCTATCGGCAACTATATCAATCTTATAAAGGAGTAAAACCCTTTGTCTATAGTTTAAAATTTCTGTATGGTTCTGTGCATAAGCCCTAGAAAGATAATCTCCAAAAAATCCAGTGCTATGCATTAGTTGAAGGTCTTAGATAACAAGCATCAAAAGATTGGAAGGAAATTTTGAGCATCTTAATCATTTTTTGGATGCCCTTGTTGCCTTGTGCACTTTTCATTAAGAAAAAGGGCACATTTTCACATGTTTTCTCAAGGAAGAGTGCACAAGTTGCACTCACCTGTGTTGGGAGAGCAGGGCTTGGACACCTCTCGATATAAGAGAAGTGCAACAGCTTGCAAGCACATTCTTTAGTTTTAAAACACTAAAAAAACTAAAACAAAACATCAAAATGAAAAATATAAAACTTGAATGTCAAGAATAGGACAATATCTCTTATCTTGAGAAGACGATACTCTAAATGGTCCACTGAATCAATCACAATCTTCTCTTGAAGATTTGGAAGAAAATGCACACTGAAGAGCTCTGAATTGGTAAAAACAAAATGGTAAAAAATTGTTTACTTTTTGGCTTTTTATGAGCAATTTAGGCATATTAAAATAATATTTTTTGCCTATAGCTTTAAAGTATCAAATATTAAAAAAAAATCACTATTTTTTACTGGTTATTATGATTTTGAGACTAGGTCGGCAAATTACAGGCTTGTTTTTTGAAAATAGATCATTTTGGTGATGAGTACACTTTGATCACTTTTTCGGACTAAAAAAAAATAAAAAAATCTTGGAGTTATATTTCAGCTATTTTTTGAGTCTCGAAACATGAAAAGATTGTTAAGTACATGTTTATTTCAAACTTGTAAAAGTAAATGAAAGGACATCTGCCTGGTATAAGTTTACCCCGTTTACAGACCAAGTAGACTAGTTACGAAAAAGGTATACTTTAGTAGATCAAGGCTAAAAGATTTCTCTCCTCCATTATCTTACCCTTCTCCAGGGCTGAGATACTAAATTTACAAAAATTGACATTTTGGAGTTTACTTAAGTTTTTCTCCTAACTCCCTAAACATGAAAAATATTGAGTTGCACTTTCTCTGTGCTTGCTAAAACTTTGCATTGAAAGAACTGCATGAGTTTTCTTTTTTCCTCTTTTTAAAATCCTAAAATATGAAAAGGAGTCAAGTTACCCCTATATTGGACTCATAAAATTAAACAATATAGAACTCGTCAATCATGATGAGACTAAACCACTCCTTCCTAGGTTTCGTTAAAAATACTCTGAAAGACTCATTTAAAGGACGAGCTTACATGATAAGCATATGCTATCCTCCTCAAGCTTGTGTAAAAATAAAGAGGTACACTTCTTCACCTTTCCTATCTCGGTTTGGAAGTCCATTTGCCTATAAGTTGATCATACCTAATTTGAAGTCTTCAAAATGATTCTTGATCTTGTTTTTTGAGTCAAATGCTGGCAAATCAAAATTTCATGTTTCTAATATGTTTAAGAGAAGTCCAACCTCATTCCAAATTACCTTGCAAATCATAGCCTTCAATCACATCAATCGTCCTTGAATAAATCCTCAATCACTCTCAATAAGTTCTTTAAAAATTGACATGTGTTTCATCTCATAGGCCCTCCTGTGACTTATCACTTCATATCAAACTCAACTCATTATTTAGGAAGTTGATCTTCAAACCTCATTTAGTACCTTGGAGCTTGCATGCCTCAATGGTAGGTTTCTAGCTTTTGATGATTGGTTTTCATTATTGACCTTTGATTGAATGTTTCTATGGGTGTTTGACTTCAAGAAATTTATTCACACTTCATAGAATGTACTAGGGTACCTTGAAAACCATTTTCATTATTGTTGGTTTCTCTCATACTTGTTAATGGTTCACATCATTGGTAGGTAATAAGGTGGTTTCTACCATGTTTGAATTCAAGACATTTACTAGCATGGTCAAATTTTGACTATGGATTGATAGAGATGAAGATCAAGACCCTGGATCTAGTTTCATCCATCTAGAATGTGTGGAGTTTTAAGAAATTTATGATTGTAAATATAGATCTGTATTTCAAGATCGCTGCATCCATACTGTGTCTATTATTGACACGAATATTTATACATTTCGATACTTGTTCTTTGAGATATTTATACTCTGAGTATGGGAATTCCTACCTCACTAGTGATTATATGAAGATATTGTATTGTAATTCTTTATTTTTTGTTCCGGGTCTCCAATTAATTGGTCTCTAATCTGAACTTTCACATGATAAAGTTCTTTAGTCTTGAAGCACTTAATTTTATTTTGCACTTTAGGGGGAATCTGTTACGTGTCATTTTGTCACCATTAGGAAAATGACCGCAAATCTAGATCTCTCACTATCTGATGAACTCTTCCAAGCAATCCCCTACAATGATGGAAGCAAAACCATTTTGAAAACAATAAGAATCTTGGATTACATTGCTAAAAAACTTTATTTTGAAGCAGTGTCACACCTTTTGTAGTAATTATTTGCACAACCGCAGTTATAGTCCTTGTACCCTACACAATCTATCTCTTCGTTCTCCATTAAAAAGTGCAACAACCTCTTAATGTAGGTAAAAATAAAAAGAGATTTCTAGAAACCTCATCCCTTGGTTTATGGATCAACTTCCTCTCTGTGTAGAACCCTAATCCCTCTCTTTATGGATCTGATCCTTAGGAAGAGGATCTCAAATCTCCTTCTCTTGGACTCTAAATTAACTACATAGTAGTGGGGAAGGGGTTTACTTTTGATGTAAACTTAGGTTGTCATCTTGAGCCTAGAAGCTTGTTACTAAAGTGAGGATTGGAGACTATTGCAAGGAAATTTTCCAAAATCAACGCTAGGTTGTATGTTTCCTTTTCATTGAATTATAATACAGAATCATATATCTTTCTCTCTATATTTGTTAGAAAATTATATATTACAGAGCAATGGAACACATAAAATATTGCTTAAATATAAAAACAGAAAACGCATAAAACAAGAGAGACACAAATATACGTGGTTCACCCAGTTTGGGCTACGTCCATGAAGAAACAGCGAGTCCTTCCTTTTATATTATCCAACAAACTAAAGAGATACAACCTACAACAGATTCATCGTAATTCCCTCTTCCCTCTCAATCTCCTTTCTCTTCCTCACTCAGAATACAGATCTACATAGATACAATACAATTCCCTCATATATAGTGAGGGGTTGCCTTCTAAGGCAAAATACCCTAAATTAAACATAACTTCTACTGTCATATCTCCGCCTAATGAATGACCTAGATTGACTATGAAATTACAACATTTTTCAAGGAAATTTTACATCTATTTTTAGCTTTGGGGGCGCTGCCCACGACCCCCCATCCAGAGGGGGCTCCCAAATGTCGTAGATGTCCCCCCCTGGACCACCCCCCACCCCCCCGAATATTTTATGGGTGGTGTTACTGCCCCATTATGAACTGGGGTCCAATTCGATGATACTTTTGAATATAGAAGATAATCAAGGTCCACACCCAACAATATTTTCCATTAGATCTTATGTATTGCTAGTTTACTTTTATTCTCCATTGGTAATGATATCAGGTACTAGTCTCCTTGACCTCTAGTATAGGTTTTATTGAATCATTTATATATCATATGTCTTTGATCCTTTGTTTGTTATTGCGTTTGCATGTCTGAATTCTGAGCATTACAAAGATACATCAAACCATAGTGAGGATCTTCATTAGGTATGTCGTTTGAAAGGTGTGGATTTCATACTTCAATACACTTGTTTATTATTTACTAGAAGTAAATGAAGGGAAAGAATTACTATTTTGTTTGTTTGTTACTAGTTTCTGTCATTAAGTCTAGGGAGATCTTGTCTTGTCCAAAAGATAATATTTGTACTCCTAATAAGTATACCACCATCTATCCATCAGGGAATGACTTCTACCACCTGGAATGATTTACAATGTGAAGCCAATGTTTTCACCCTTGAATCTCTGCCAGTAGGGATCCAATGCTATGACCTAAAAAGTTATGCAAACGGGGAGCCAATTCTATGAACTGGGAAACTTTTTCGATGAGTGGCCAATGTTATGTCCCTGAAAACTCTACCATTGGGAAGCCAATGCTACGACCCGGGAAAATTTGGTGTGGCGAGCCAATGTTATGACCTATGGAACTCTACCAGCAAGGATCCAATGCTACGAACTGGGAAACTCTGTCTGTCGGGAGCCAATGCTATGACCCAAGAAACCACAAACAATAGGAGGGATGCCACTTACCTTATGAGGTAAGGATCATGCCTATGATCCCATTTCCTGGCGATAATAGGAGGGATACCACTTACCATAAATGGTAAGGATAACACCTATCCTATTATATATTGATCTTCCCAACAAGACCGTGAAGAGCCAAGTGGTAGAACACCTGCATCTCTAGCTTGAGAAGGATTCCACTTACCATAAATAGTAAGGATTACACCTAACTCAAGAATCTAGCACCCATTATCCATTTGGGTGGGAAAGATATATTCCATCTAGGGTATACTCCACATAGACCAAGATAGGGAGCTACTTATTCCACCCCATTGGTAGTAGATAGGGGTGATACCCTATTGTCATGAGATCCCTCAACCCCAAGAGCGATGCATCTCAATTCCTCACTATGGGAGCTGTTAGGCCACTAATTTGTCATTATTATTATCACTTTTTAACGTCTATTTCATTCATTTATACCATTCTTTATCACATCATTTATCATAATTTATCATATAGTTCCATTTTATAATTATTTATGCTCTTATGGATAAATACTACTTTTTCTCCTTTATTTTTAATATATTGAAGATTATTATGCATTATTTTTCGAATGATGTTTCATTAATGAATTTTTTATAACATCATTCACTATTTTAGCCTCCAATATATTTTCCAAATTGCAAATTTAATCTCCAAATCATAATCAAATATTCCAGCTCAGAAATTCGCTGGGATAAGAAGTGACAGTTTTGTGTTGGACATTTCGGGAAAATGAAGATGAACTTGTAAAGACAAGACATGGGTGTTGTGCATAATGGACCCCAATGGATTTATATTGAGAAGTTTTCCAAAATTTGGTATGTATTAAGACAAACACAAGGTTCTTTGAAGAAGATTTTTTTATATTTGTTGTTGCAGCCATTTTCCAAACTCTTCCAATTACAATACCAGATTCGACTTGTTCATGTTGAATGATGATGGGAATATCTTTCATATATGATCTTGTTTATTGATATTATGTAATCAATCTAAAATTGTAATGGAAATCATTTTGTAATCAACTTTTTTGTAACTTCCCTTTGCTCTTTGTGTATTTAAATGAAAACAGAGATCAAAGAAGGGAGGGATAATTAGGAGATAGGAGATGGAAAATTATTAGATAGGTTGTAGGAGAAGAAATAAGAGAGGAGAGATGGGAGATTAACAATTGTTGAACTTGAGGCAAAACCAAGAGCTTCATTATGATTTAATTATTTTTCTCATATATTTTAGTGAAGGAAGTTATCCACTGAGTTTTACATCTGTTACTTGTAATCTGATCTGAATTATTTCTCAAGACAAAACTAAGTCTTGGGTAGCTGGGCCCACTACCTTGGACGAGTTGTTGTCTTGAACATGTAAATTAGTGTAGTTATGTGTTTGTTTATTTGAATTTCAATTGTCATTCCCTAAAGTAGGTTTCCTTTATTTCAAGTAATTTGTTGTTTGCTGCATTTTCTAGATTTGTTATTTCATCCAATTTCTAGATTTAATTTAATTTACTTCTCTAGATTAGAATTTGAATTATTTTGGATGTAATAGATTAAATTTCCAATTCACAAAATGTTTGGTTTAATTTAGCAATGATTCAATTTGTGTGAATTACATACTTATTTTTCCTATTATTTACTTTCTTCTTTTTTTATTTTAGTTTTATTATTCAAGTCTTACATTTTATTTCTTTTTGAATGAGCTTGATAGTATAGAACAAAATCATATAGAACTAGTGTTAGCTGTTGGTATTTGTTATGAATATATTTTTTCGATTGCCTTGAAATAAAAAGATGCTCGTCGAGTTGATAATTAATGTTCAAGTGATTAGTTGTTTTTATAGAACAATTAATTTTTCCCAATAGGAGCTTAAACATGGGGGAAGAGCCAACTCAGTGTCCTTGATTAACTTAAACACTTACTCCAAAGGGTCATATATATCAATCTAGTTTCTCTATGAAGATCTGAAACATATCAACATGCTCTAATATGGTACCAACTTAACCAACTCACTGAAGAGTTGCCTCAAACATCACCAAGAGTAGTTTTCCTTTGTTTTCTTGTTCATGTAGGACATAAAAAACAAATATTATGTTAGAGAAAATATATGTCACAAAGGATACCATAAGTCGAGTCTAATCTAGTCTAGTCTTACGAAGGCAATAACCACAAGTCTAGTCTTGTCTCGTACAAAAACATCATCTCAAAATATGAGGATATCTTTGTCCCAACTACATGAAAGATTCTCTACGAATAAAATTCCCTTTTATTTTCGTAATATATCACTTTCATAAACAAAACCTGCTCAAACAACTCTCTAAAGACCTTCCTCAACCAAACTTCTCCTTAGCTAACCATGCTAGCAAAAATTTACTCAACCTTGGGCATGCTTAAAGTTACAAACTTGTATTCCCTGTTAATCCATGATATCATTGTACATCCCAAGAAGCACTAAAATGTGATCATTTTGTTTTCATCCCAGAAATCATAGTATCCATGTAGATTCATATCTCCACAAGAATATCTTACAATCTTCCATCTTGAACCTAGAGTATAGTTCCCTATTACACTCGATGATCTCAGGCTCACTACCTATTAAAAATAAATCATCAATACATAAAATCAAAATCAAAGGCATATTTTAGATGAACTTAGAGGTTTGGGTCAGCATTGCTTCTAGGCTTCACCAGGTAACTGTCAATGCAGACATGCTAGGCTTGAGGAGCTTTCTTCAAATGATATAATACTTTCTACTCATAGAACTCTCCATGATCTGCTCCATAACTATAGGTATTTCATACTCCTAGTGCACTCCTTTAGCTTTTTGTGTCCTATGGGATCAATCGCACCCATATGCCTTCGTCTAGGCGGTTGGGAGACTTATAACCACACCCTTAGTTCTTTCTCCCAACGGTTGTGGCTTGGACTAGGAGAAACTTTCTCTACTCAAATGAAAACTTGCCAAAACTTCTTCAACAAAATTAGATGGTTATGCATGTCCAAAATCCTTCCTTCAACAGTAAAATATATTCTTAAATAATAACAAGGGTTAAAATCTTATGAAGAGTTTCTCCCTCTAAATGAGAGTATTCTTCAATCATCATCATTCACAAAATCAACCTGTCTATCATAATATTGTCATGCTACAACAAAAATGTTAGATCACAAACTATATCATGTTCTTAGACATATTTCATAAAAATTCATCATCATGTCATCAAACATTCATTGAGGGTTAGTGTCATATAAGAGTATCCTCATACTTCAATGATCATAATCATAACATCAAGTCAAGGCATCCAATTCTATCACATGTATTATTTATTAAGATTAACAGAACCTTACCAAGATCAACAAGAGAATCAATCTTATTGTCACACTTTCCTCATGATTATCACAAGCATTAACAATAGTATCAAGTTATAATATAATGTATCTAGCATGCTTCAGTAAATCCTTCATGTCTAAAATGTAAGAACTTGCAAAGTATCAATTGCATCATTATATAATATGTACCATAAATGAAACTTACGTTCATATGTATGCATGAACGTGATATTATTGCCATACCTCAGGGCTTACCTTCCCATCCAATATTGCAACTTACATACCTTTTAGTATTCATATACCTTTGTAACTAGTAAAACTTATTTGTCATTGGAAGTTGTAGCACTTTGTCAACTTTCCACTAGCTCTTCTCTTCCTTCACTAGCTTTCTTTTCCTGCACCTAAGATGGTCGTCAAGAAGGATCTTCTTTTCACGTCTCATCTAGAGGCTAAAACTATACATATACTCAAGTACTCATGTAGGAAGAAATAATCAAGTCAACAAGAATAGTGTCATACAGAAAAAAACATAAGTCTAAAAGGTACTTATCTTTAATGAGAGGTGTTCATCTCCATCTTGAACCAGACTTCAAGAGTCAATATTTTCTACAAGAATGTATCCTTCCATATTTCCATCAACTTCATCAACAACCAAGGACATAAAATGTGATAGAAAGCTAGAAAATTTTCAAGCTAATCATGTTTAAAAATCGTAAAACTCAACCCATCATCTTATCCATTTCTTCCAAACCCTAACCTCATGTAATCCATCAAACCTGAATAACCATATTTCCTAGGGTTTCTTTCAAACACTAGTATTCTTTTATGTCTCCTTCATCTTCTCTTTCTCCCATCATAGGTGTCTTCTCACGGGTGATCTCAATGAATTTTCTTCAGCCCAAATTTCATCCCATGTTAATATTTCTTAGGGCTATATTGTTATTTTCTTTAGATAATTGCATTTATTCATTTATATATTAAATTCACCCACAACATCATAACATTATTCTGTTTTACAACATCATTCAACAACATATGAAATTATATATAAAGAAAAATATCACCATCAATGCAAGAGAACATAAAGGAACAATAGAAGAAAAGAATTCATACATAGAGGCACCAGAAGTGGTCAGAGACTAGGGAAAAACCCCACAAATGGGGAAAACACTTTCAAAATATTCTTCTTATTAGATTGTCATTGAATGTTTAAGCAAATATAGAGTACAATGATCCATATATTCAACCACAAAAGTATCCAGCAAAATTAACCAAACAACATCTAATATATGAACCCAACAATGCTAATAAACAAAACCTCGATTCAGAAGCTTGCCTCAACTTTTAGAATTTGCATTCAAATATGTTTAATTATCAAAATCAAACCCTAAGTTCCAACCACATGGAGACAGAGATGTGTCTGTGGTTGAAACCCTCCAACTGCACTCATGAACCTGCATGCCTATGGTTGTAATCGAAATTTACCTGTGATAGGCTAGCAGTTGGAAACTAAAACCCTAAAGACACGTGAGAGCTTTGGATCTTGCAATTTCAAACCTGTTCAAGAAAACTTTCACAAATCTCCTCATACCTATGTGAGCCAAAGCAAATAAATAATAATGATTATGATGAAGATGTCAAAATGAGGTTCACTTGACTTGTATTTATAGCCACCCATGTGAGTCCAATTTCTCTTTTGGGCCAACCTTTCCTTTCATGCACATGTGGGATTTTCTTTAAAAATACACTTTCCATTGTCAAAATTGAGCACTTTAATAGTCAAAATTGGTACTATCAAAAAGAGGAATCTAGTCCCATGGTTGGAATTTGTCGTTGAGATGAAAAAATTAACATAGCATTGGAAAAATAGTTCTAGATTTATCATTTGAATAGCACTCCTTATCATCCCCAAGGAAATGTTATTGTGGAGGCATTCAACAAGATCTTGGATACCATGATCATTAAGGTGTATAATGTGCACCATGACGAATGAGATTCAAGAATACCATTATTCCATTGGGAATATGAGACTACATGCAAGAAATTGATAGGTCAGATGCCCTTCCAGTTGGTGTATGGGAAGGAACCAGTGAAGCTCATAAAGTTTCTAGTACCTATCTTGTGCATGGTGGTAGCTACGAAGATGGAAGAACATAATGCAATGGAGAAAATATTACAATAACTACTATAGTTAGAGTACCACTACACAAGATATGAGGATTAAAAAAAAGATGTTTCAATGTGGTGACCTAGTGTTGTTGTATGACAACAAGTTTTTGAAACACCTAGGAAAATTTTAGATGCATTGGTTGGGACCATACATGATCAAGTAAGTGACTCATGTGGGTGTTGTGCAGCTAGAGCACCTAGACATCACCATAAGAGAAGGATTTGTCAATGAGATCTGGTTGAAGACATATAGGGAAAACTGGGCTCTTGTGCAACATGCACAAAAGGACAGGAAGAATATTACCCTTGTACATAACTAAATTATTTAAATTATTTTTCTCAATTTGATGTGTAAGTGGTTGTTAAAGTAATTTTGTATCAATTGATAGTTTTTTGTTGGCAATAGAAGTTTTTGTTTTATCATAGAATCAACACAGCACATGATGTGGAGGAATATGGCACACTGAGGGAATTCTATGCAGTATGAGCACAAGGGTGTACAACTTGAAATTTTTGGGGTAGTTCTAATAAACAATGGGTGATAGCTAGAAAAATGGTGATAAGGTTGGAAAGCAGTAGGAGGGAACGTTTCTAGAGGTACATACCATAATGAAAAGATAAACATGGCCACTTGAGATGACGCAGGTTCCTTCGTCATGAGTGGAAGACAAGCATATGTTATAGATATCCCTTGAGGTTATGGAATTCCATTAGGGGAATTTTGAGGTGTAAAATTTCAAGCTGTAGCACTCATTGGATGCAAAATTTGATTCCTCATTCCAGGATTACCCATGTTTCATACTTTCGATGGACCCTACTACATGAAAAATGAGAAACACATGTAAAGCCTTATTTCAATCATGTTTTCTCATGTGTTTCACATTTTTCATGTATTAGGGTCCATTGAAAGTATGCAACATGGGTACTCCTTCAATGAGGGATAAAATTTTTCATCTAACGAGTAATACCACTCGAGATTTGAGTAAAACCTTAGGGAGATAAGTTGACAATATGAGTTGAAAAAGTAGTTTTATTATTTTATTATCTTTTAATATTTTTACATTTTTAGTCCAAAAATGGTGAATCATCCCCCGCGGTTCACACCATCATTTTGAATCCTATTGGTTCTTAGAATGTTTATTTTAGTTGTACATTATTCTTAGGAGACCCATTTTAGACCTCAAAATTCCTCTAATATCTTAACAAATAGAGGTAGCAATGCTTAACAAATACTATGTAGATCAACATAGTTCTTCTTACTTAATAGTGGATAGCCTACACCACTTACAATAAAGAGTCACGTTGGAATTGTAAGTAAGGGTTGTGGGGAGCATCAAATAATTTGGCCAAGTGAAAGAGACATAAATATTAGCAGCAAACAACGAGGTGAAATGGCACACAACGTTGGAGCAAGTTTACAAGGAAGTGGTAGTTGATCCTATCGACACTACTATATTGGTTGAGGGGCTAGTCAGAAAAATCAGTGAGGCAATTTGGGGCTTGAAAGCACAATCATATGGAGTTTTTGCACAACACAAGCCATTGACACTGCCCGAGGAGAGAGAATGCAAAGACGTGGAACAACGCGTGCGGGAACAATACCACCAGTTGGTCGAATATAAACATAGGTGTCAAGATATGATTGACAAGGAATCACAACTATGGTTTGTTCTATTGGAATATCTAGGATTGGTGGAAGTAAGAAAGAAGATAAAAAATCCAAAATAAAGAGTACAATAGATTATGTCGAGTAGTGGCATGATTAATATTGTACAAAAGTGAAGCGTTGTATAGGAGAAGGAACATATTAGCCACTAGATCAATCGACTTCAGGAAGTGTAGCAATAACGGGGGAACCTCAAATGAGACGCAATGAAAATGGATAACAATTGCAGTGAGCTAATATAGGTAGTGAAGAAGGCAAGAAGCATGGACTCTAATGTAGTCATAGGGGACATGACTACTAGAACAATACAATACCTAATTAGGAAAGTGGAAGGGTTACAAAGTAGAATGGAGATAGTGCACCAAGCACTAAGTTTTTTAAAGGAATCAACTAAGACCAATGAATTTTCTTTGTAAGACTAAGTGGCTCATGAAGAGCCACAATTTTATGCTGGGGACTTGTTGGAGGCACAAATTTTTAAAATTTTCAAAGTATTATGAGAAACAACACATGGAGGAGGATGGTGCAGAAGTAGATGAACCAATTTCCAGTGGACAAGATGGCACAGGGAAGGGATGTGGAGTGTAGAAGAGAACCATGCAAAATTTAACACAGTTACATCTATACAAGGATGTGCACAAGGCATATTAGGGTAGTTAAGAATTGAAGGCGTATCGAGAAGGTGGGAAGTATCATCATGATGAACACCATGGAATATATTTCTAGGAAGAGCAAACTTCGCGAAGTAGAGGAGAGGTCATTAGAAGATATTTTGAGCGAGGGCCAACTATTAGTTAGAAAGCATAGGACAATTAGGGAAGGTTGCTAGAGAATATAAATACATTTAGGCTAACATGGAGACTTGATGAAATAGATAAATATTGAATGGATGATAGAGAAACCACTAAGGGGAAATAAGAAAGCCCAATTTCTCCAGCTGAAGGTTGGTTAGAAAATTTTAGGATCATCAAAACTATAATTAGTTAGCGTGTTTGTTGTTAGCTTGATTTTCTATTGTTTTTCTACTATTTTTTTTATGTTGATGGCTATTCATTCAACTTGCTAGTGGGTAATGTTTATTGTTGAGTCAAGTCTTGAGTATGTAGACAACATGGCTTGCTAATACTTTGTGATGGGGAATATTGTAATATTTTGTGCTTTACAAATGCTAAGCTAGTGAGCCAATTTTTGCAACAGTTTGTTGTAGCATGTTGCACACTTCTCTTTTTATGAATTAATGGAAGAATGATCGGGTTTACCTTTGAAACTAATTATGAATATGTGTGTTATCTTTATTTCTTCCATACGTTAAAATGTATTTCTAAAGTATCTCGCGTGGCATAGGGGTTTAATATGTATATTATACTCCAATTATGTTAAATTCATGGACACCAAAAAGTACCTTAGGAAATTACCACTGCACACACAACAATCCCATGTGACTATAGAAGCCTAGTTCTAATAGTCCCTTATGGGACTTTGGGTGAGACATCATCCACTCTATGGGTGATGCCAAAAGGATCAATGTTGATGTGGGTTAGTTGGCTAACACTGCACACCAACATGGGTCTATCTAAACCTGGCATCATTAGTAGGAACTTCATCACACCAACTATACTATTTTCACTACAAGACATAATTTTTTTCCTTGATGAAAACCACAATATACAAGCATAAATTCTATCTACTTTTCTTCCACAATTTTGTTTCTCAAAATCTACTTATGAAAAAGAAGGAAATGAGAAAATTGCCTACATATATTCATTACTCAAATGGATCTATGGATCTCAAACATAGAAAACCACTGATAAGGAAACTTACAATGCAAGTACTACACATTCCTATCAAACAAAGAAACTTACCTCTGGACAATATTTTGTAATTGTTAAGAAAAGAGATTTAAACATCCCTTCATTGATGTTGAAGAGTTCATAATGGGTCATGCTAAGTTTTCGAGGCACACCAATAGGAATGATCACAATATTTGCATTCTCCAATGCCATGCCAAGTTGTTCCTCTCCCATAGATCCTACAACCTACAACCCAATCACAGTGCATTGAATTACTAATAAGGTTGTGATAAAAGCATGATAAAATTGATATGGTAGTCCCAAATTAAATCATAAATATGTACACCAAAAACTTGAGAAAAGAAATAATTATTTCCTAGTTACAAAATAAGTAAAACTTGTTCTCCATGAGAAAACTCATGCTTGTTCTATGACCCAAGCAATGGCATGTCCTTCTCATAGTGATCAAGAATATGCTTATTTGTGTTTAGTATTAAAATGTTATGAAACCAACTAACAAAAAGATAGAAAAGATAGATCAACAGGGGGCAACCTCCTTTACTTTACATAAATGAATTATTCCTTGATGATTCAAATGACAAAACCTCCTTTCTATATATAGGAGTCTAAGGAGTCACAATATAACCTAGCCGACCTAACAATATATATTAAAGGCACAAAAATAACAATTAGAGGGGATTATATGGGGCACAGTAAATAAAAATATGGGGACAATAGGGGCACAACAATATTAATAAGGGATACAACTACAATAGTAATGGCGTAATCACTAGTATTATAGGGACCTAACATAAAATCCACCTTTTGGTACCAAAATCAATGATTATGCTCAAAGGAGATTGAAAACCCAAACCAAATCATGTTTCAATCATGGTATAATCTTGTCCAATACATATATAAAAGTGGTGGTACATAGTTAAAAAACCATATAATTTCAACCATAATAGCAAAGATGGGCTTTCTTGAGCTCATGTCTTTGAGTTTATTAAAATTGCAATGGGGATTGATTCATCATTGGATGTATGACATTTTAATTGTTTTGATTTTTCCTGATATTGAACACACAAAAAATTAAAATAGCATTGAAATTTGCATCTGGGCCTCCATACATCCCATAATTTAAAGCCTTGAATGTGAAAACCTTCGACTTCACACATACCTAAGGGATGCTTTTGCAATAATTGATGTTGCCAAAATTTTCAAAGCAAAAGTAGTGTTCTATCTCAATAAATTTCTCTCCCAGATCCTCTTTTAGTCTTGAACAATGGTTCCCATGACATACACTCACTCTTTGATTGTTGGGATTTTATCAGGAATTCAAAGATCATATCATTAAGCCCATGAAATACATGATTATCAAGAAATATGATAGGCATGTAAATGTAATGAATTAAATTAATGTTTAAAATATTTATTTATAAAGTGTTATATGTATTAAGTTTTCTAAACTAAAGTATTTTGATAAATGACCTAGTCAAACGTTGAATATACGATAAAAAATGATTTTTTGTTAGATATCTGATGAACATTCAATTGTTGGCATATATTTTATGAACTCAATTATCATTAGATATCTAACTAATGTATTGTCGAATATCCAATGATAATTGTGTTCATCACCTATCTCACGAAAATCGGGGCATTTTAAAAAAAATACATAAAGTGCAAGTAAGCTTAGACAGTACGACCAAACTTCCATAGTACAACATCGAAATTTCTACCCATATGTACTAATGATTAAAACTAAATATATTAAGAGTTATACCACATATTACTAGCAATTGCACCAAATGCTGCAAAGGAAACGCCGTAAGGTATAAATTTGAGAAAAATCATGATATATAAAAAAATCATTGAAGATAGAAATTAGTAAACAAATTGTCATTCAAGCTAGAAGATAAATACAAATCACATACATTATACGAAATTGACAAATTGTATAACCTTTCCAAAATAGGTTGCCTCTTAATGTTCGAAGATGCTCTTTCAAGTTCCAATAGAACCTTTGTTACATGGGGCTTGCTTAAGTCAATCAGTCATTTACAACATTTGTTTTGAGTGCGTTAAAGGTCCATGTCCACCCCTTGGAAATTATTTGTGCGATACAGGGTCCATAATTATCATAGGCATGGTTGATTAAAGGACACTTAAACGTTTTACATCTTTCAAAGTTGTTTGATGAGGGGTAGGCTAGAGTGTTAGTCTTCTTTGACGGCTAAATTATCGCACGATGCACAATCTACCGTCAAATTACAACCATGGGACAAAGTAAGAACAAAGTTCAAGTCAATTATCTCTTTTATTGCGTAATCCTACCATCAATGTAAGTTGTGAAAGTAAAGGGAAGGAAATTGTGTTTGTATGTTCAGTTGAACTTGACGGTAAGCGAAAGAAATTTCCTTTTTGAACTTCACGTAAAGGTGGAAATGTTTTAGTGTCAAATGCCCCAAAAATTCCTTTCATTTCCATTAAAGAAATAAACGACTAAAACGAAGATGAAAAAGGTTGTTTGCAGGTAAAAAACATGCATTAAGAAGCAACTTATGAAAAAGGTTGTTTGTAGGTAAAAAACCCGCATTTAGAAGCAACTTATCCCATGTTGAAATGATTTGTTTGGATAGCTGGATCTAATATGTACCGTGCGTTGTCAATGCAAGAAAGCTAAGTGAATGAATTCATAGAAGTTTTCTTTCTCATGAATGAAAGCCACCTTGTGAACTATTTCTTTATATTCTTGGTATAATCGTGGGCTATGTTTAGTATATAAACGAAACCTAAAAAGGACAAATTTAGAAAAAATTGAGAGGTTATTATTTATCCATTTCAACTTATTATTTTGCACATCCCTCTATATTAAATGTTTTTTCAATTAAAAAAAAGAAGGCATATCTGTTTTTTTGAATTTGATACCGAGAGAACAAGTTGCCCCATATTGGAAGGTCGAAAAAATTTCAAAACGAGGAAGGCAAACCGTGAAAGCATTTTCATGTGAAATATTCAAAGTAAGGCAATGGAGATATTTGAAGCATTTTCATATGAAACATTTTAGGATCCATCCTTAGAGATCTACAAGAAAATTTCTCGAAAGAAATTGTAGTGAAGGCGAATATAGTCAAATCTTGTCTTCTACATCGTAGCTAATTCTACACAGGACATTAGTAGTCCATCATATTGTAATGTGGCATACAACATGTCTTCAAGGTATACAATGTGTTCAATTAGTAGCCCATCATATTGTAATGTAGCATACAACATGTTTTCAAGGTATGGTATACAACATGTCCTCCTTGTCTCTCAATTAGTAGCCCACTATATTGTAATGTGGCATACAACATCTCTTAAAGGTATATAATATGCTTTCTTTTTGGGAGCTATGAGCTTATAGCTATTCACTTAACATAGAAAAAGAGGAGAAGGTTAATATATGGTGTGATATAGTGTGGAAAATAAAATTATAACAATATTTATTTTTTTCTTAATTTTTTTTTTTTTTGTCATATAGTTATATGCATATGCATTTATATAGTTTTTTGTTATTTCTTAATGTTATGTGACATCTTCTCCTAATGACCTATAAAATACTTGGCGATGCAATAAATTATGAATAGCGTTTAATATCATTTGTGCATTATCAACTAATAAAAGATAATCATTTCTCTATTTTGAGATTAAACTCAGTTTCAGAAGTAAATCTTCAATATTATTATTATTGATATATGGTAAATTTAACAATATTTCTGGCTTTTAATTCTAACTCAAATTCTAACTCAAAACCTAAATTTTTCTATCAACATATATTTTTAAAATTAATAAGTACTTTTAAAAATAAATATTTTTACTACAATAATATATGGTAAAATTAACAATAGTTTTTTATTTCTCGTTTAAATTTAGAAACATAAATATAAGTTTATTTTAAAACTCATTTATATATTCCCTTTCTGAATCTAAGTGTTTTCTTATTAATTTTAACATAATGGTAAGTGATAACATATTCCCATACACCATCATTCTATTCAAATTTATTAAAATTAAAAATAATATAAAATTTCTTTAATAAATTATTCATAATTTCACTGTAAATTTAATTGAGATTCTTAAAACTACACTTATAAATATATTTAATATTAATACCCTTTTAATTATAACTACAACATTAATCTAGAAATTATTATTAAATATAATATTGATCTATAAATTAATATTAAATATAATATTACTCTATAAATTAGTATAACTAGTAAATGGTTTAAATTTCATTTTTTTTTTCAATTATTATGTTAAACCTATTTAGACCGGTATATCTATATCATTTAACATCTCTATTGAATTTAAAATCACATTAATGTAAATACATTTAAACTAAATACCATCTATAAAATATTTCTCCAAAAATAAACAACAAAATGGCTTAATATATTTCTCCCATCACCATAAGTAGAACGAAATACCTTTTTTACTACAATAATATATGGTAAAATTAACTTCCTTTAACAAATTATTCATAATTTCACTATAAATTTAATTGAGATCCTTAAAAATACACTTATAAATATACTTAATATTAATACCCTTTTAATTATAACTACAACATTAATCTATAAATTATTATTAAATATAATATTAATCTATAAATTAAAATTAAATATAGTATTAATCTATAAATTAATATTAAATATAATATTACTCTATAAATTGGTATAAATAATAAATGGTTTAAATTTCATTTTTTTTCAATTATTACATTAAACCTATTTAAACCTGTATATCTATATCATTTAACATCTCTACTGAATTTAAAATCACAATAAACGTAAATACATGTAAACTAAATACCATATATAAAATATTTCTCCAAAAACAAACAACAATATGGATTAATGTATTTCTCCCATCACCATAACTACAATGAAGTACACGGAGTTAGGAATTGAAATTATAATATATTAATCAAATACTCCTTGCATGGGATATGAGAATTGACACAAATCTCTTTACCACTCAAATAGAGATCCACATTAATATATAAAAATGATGATATAAATGCAATAAAAACCCTAAAAAATAAATAAAGATGATATGAAATATTTACACAATTAGTTAGTTTATATGATTTGAAATTGATACAAATAGTGCAAAATGCATGACAAATCAGAGGATTATAAAAATAAATCCAATAAATTCAGTAATCCAAATAATAATCTGGCAGACAAGAAAGCTCTCGAAATCTTCATAATCACTCTAAAACCACAATAATTAGTTTTCACAGGTTGCAATAACTTAAATTCCTGAAATTTGGTAGTCGTAATTATGTTAAAACAAATTAATATTGAAAAGAAAACCAACAATTGAACCAATGTTATAGCAAATAAACATAATTATACCTATTCAACCAAAGGTGAATCCACCAAAAGGAAATGTTGGTTGATTTGTTCCAAAATTGAATTTTGCTTGTGCAAGGTCTCCCGTGGTAAGTAACTTCTCGTAGAGCATTTTTCCAATAAATTTAGTCCAAGATTGTGTTTCTGCACTTTCTAACTGCTTTCTATCCTACTTTATTACTACAGGGGTTGGTTGCACAATGTTTTGTGACTACTTCAAACTATAATCAAGCAAGAAAAAAGCCACAACCCCACTTTCAAACCACTGAAACACTATTTCCCATAGGAGAAAGAAAACAGAATCCCCTAACCTTCTCATGAAATAATCAATCAAGTAAACTCTTGCTTTCTGTCAAGTACGGATAAAACAATTACGACCTTCACCCTCAGGTTTGGAAAATCATGCCTCACTAGGAATTCAAAAAAGCACCCTCAGCTTTGGAAAATCATGCCTCACTAGGAATTCAAAAAAGCGAGGAACACAGCCTTCCCAACTGTAAAACAATAAAATAAATGCTAATGAAGATAAATTATTCATATTGTGGGAAAGAATCTAACAATGAAAATGAAGAAAGTTATGCGAAGAGAAACATATATTCAAGTACAATCTAAAAACTTCATTAAACACAAACAACAACTAATAATTACACTATAACGAGATATAACTAAGTCTAAAGCTAAAGTCCAATCACCAACCATCACTAATTAAATTCTAAAGCCAAAAAGGACAGTGACGGAACATAAGAATTATTTCTATGCATTTTAACAAATATATCACTTAGCCTTTAACAAATATATCACTTCGTTTTTAACAGCTACTCCAACAAAGAGGAACGATGACGAGTAATCTAGAATAATTTTCATATTGGCCAATTGTTACAACACATAATTAGGTTCTTTTTATATTTCAAATATTTTGTTTAAAGTAATAAAATTTACTTACAATAGATATGGAAAACATCGTAAAGGAATGAAAAACCTAGAACTCCTTGCTAATACGTGAGTTAGTGTAGAAATATTCACTAATACCCAAGTCTCAAACAATATTGTACAACCAAATATTATATGGACTGACCAGATGAAACTTTGTGCTGCAACACAACCCCGATGTGTCTCCAACGAAATTCCCTAAACTATAAATCTTTAATCGAGCACTGGAGATTAAATGGTAAGGTGACAAGCTATCACGAATATAAAAATAAGCATTAATCTCATCCAAAATCTCCAGTAGACAATGTTTAGGAGATTCTCTGAACTATTGTGAATAATTGTAATCAAGATTTGATATTTACCTGTATATCAAAATGATAAATGATACTATACTAACCATTTTAAACCGAGTGGCTGCTCTTTCTTCTAAGAATAGGTAGGGTTTAAAACGATCACCATATGACTCAACCCAGATCTTCAATTTGGAATAAATGTAATTAGATTCAAGAGAATCTGCCCGAAACATAACACCACACCGTCCTTTCACTCACAGAGTTCTTTCACCCTTGCACTCTTTCAACACTCTTTTACAGATTCCTTTCACTTTTACAGAACGAAAATTAGTTTGACATCGGTACGCAAAATAGACGTAGACTACGCCTATGGAGAAAACCCATTGATAACACTGTCCTTTCACTCACAGAGTTCTTTCACCCTTGCACTCTTTTACAGATTCCTTTCACTTTTACACAACGAAAATTAGTTTGACATCTGTACGCAAAATAGACGTCGACTACGCCTATGGAGAAAACCTATTGAAGTGATTTCGATCCGTTGTCTGCAGCTTCTTTCCCTCACAGAGTTCTTTCACCCTTACACTCTTTTATAGAATTCTTTCACTTCTACACAGCGAAATTAGTTTGACATGGTACGCAAAATAAACGTCCACTATGCCTGTTCAGAAGACCTACCGAAGTGATTTTGATCCGCCGTGGTGAATTTCTGCAGTTGCCGAAGATGAGAGAGAAACAATGGTTACTTGAGTATGGCAAGCGCTGGTAGTTCGAAAAGTTTGTTGTGAAAACCAGATATTTGATCAAACGGTAGCAATTATGCGAATCGTTTAACATCAAATCAGACGGAGCATAACGTGACAGAAAAGACCACCGGCAAGTTCATCCCAGAGGGAACGCCTTATGGCGTAATTATAAAAAAATTGACAGAGCATAATTTCTAAAACTGCATAAAATTTGACTTCAATGAACACATGTCATTTCTTGAATTCATTCTACCTTGAGTTCTGCAATTGTTCATTTCTTGAATTCATTCTACCTTGAGTTCTGCAATTTGAGAGGGTTATGCCATTTGTCAACTTAACTCTACTTTGGAGCCAAGTCCCAGCCTTGCCATTATCCCAATATGCGTCCCCCAAATCTGGTGCAAAAGTTTATTGCATTATTGTTAGGATCTCAGCCCAAAGACTCGTGTAATGGTAATTTTATGCAAAATATTAGTTCACCTTAAACCTTCATTGAATCTTCTAATGTCTTAGGTTGTTGCCAACGGAGGCTTGTAATTTATCCTTGAAATAACATTATTGGTGGTATTTAACGTATTCTAATCTGGAAAAAGTTTGTGAAAATGGGGAAAAAGATTTTGTCTTGATTATATGGATGGGACAAAATTCCCCCGGATCCACATCATGGTCATTTTAGGCTTCAAAATATTCACAATGTTGTTCTTCATCTTCATTTTGATTTCGATTTAACAGAAAAACAGTCTACAAAACCAAAACACTTGATGTGCTTCCTTACTCACCCATAGTCATCATCATGGTCATTTTAGGCTTCAGTATATTCACAATGTTGTTCTTCATCTTCATTTTGTATTCAATTTAACAGACAAACGGTCTACATAACCAGAACACTTGATGCACTTCTTTAATCAACCACAGTCATATGTCACTTAACTCTACTTGGGAACCAAGTCCCAACCTTTCCACTATACCAATATGCGTCCCCAAAATCTGGTACAAATGTTTATTGCCTTATTGGTAGGATCTCAGCCCAAAAACTCGTGCAATGATAATTTTATGCAAAATATCAGTTCACCTTAAAGCTTAAACCTTCATTAAATCTTCTAACTTCTTAGGCTGTTTCCAACTCGGGCTTGTAATTTATACTTGAAATAACATTATTTGTGGTATTTAAGGTATTCTAATCTTGAAACAGTTTGTGAAAATGAGGAAAAGGGTTCTGGTTGCAATTTACTGGCTCCTCTCATGTGAGAATTGAAGGTCTAATGGTTTGTGAAAATGAGGAAAAGGTTCTGGCAGACATTTTCCCATTAAGCTGCCTTAATTAAAAGAATTATCTGCATTATAGGCTACCAACTATGCAAAAAAGAAATGTAAATAAAATGCTTAGGCAAGAACTTTTGTCAGAGCTGCTAGCACTGCTTTTCGTGTGGGAAGAGCAGGGATTGCCCCCCTATCAGTAACTGTAATTGCACCACAGGCATTTGCAAACTTCAATTCCTCTCTCAGGTCCTCTTCTTTCTACACAAAACAAGACATTTGTTAGTCATTTCATTAGGAATTCAAATTTATTGAATAAGACTCATTTCAAAATGCTCGTGATCATGATTCCAAATAATGTTGCATATGTTGTATTTACTACTATTTATGATTGAACCGAACCTGCAATAAAGTGAGGTCCTTAGCCAATTGACTAAGAATCCCACTCACAAACGCATCTCCAGCACCATTGGTGTCTACAGCTTGCACTGCCAGGCCTTCCACTTTTCCGCTAAAATCCCAATACACATTAATCACCACATATATAATTATTTTACTTTGACTACTGTCGTAAAGCTGCCAGTCCTTATTAGTGCCAATTACAGATTCAAAGAAATAACATGGAAATGCTCTAATATCAAATATAAAGGATTTCCAAGTGTGTGGTAAATTATGTCGTTGCAAACCCAAAAAAATTCCCTTTATCCAACAATTTAATAAAAACTTCATATGGAGATTACTTTGCCTAAAGTATTGTTCTCTTATATTAGTAGTAATCAACATTAAAATGGAAAGACTTTATAACCAAATATACAAGATTTCAAAGAGTCTGGTAAGTTCTCTGGCTGCAACTTCAAAAATATGCAAACCCAAAAATAAACTCTCTTACTCAATGCTTTCACTACTAAACCTGCATTTGCAAAATTAGTTATGTGGGCAAAATAGTCTATCAAATCATCTTTAACATTGAAAAAGAAGAGTTGTAAGTTAAATTCAGGTACAAACACATCCGTGAGCACTTAAATTAGCAAAGTCATTAAATGAAGGAAGTAACTTGTAGAATCGCAACCAGATGAAGTCTGGTCTGCAGTTATGTGATCAGGGAAGAAGAGCTTTTACAGTGGTAGAAACAGTTTCAAGAGGCACACCATTGCAGCCGCATCACACAATACACATAGGAGGAGGAGATGAATACCACCTCTGGCAGCGAATTTAACATTATATTAGTGGAAGAGACCACTGTGAAGCCACCTAATCTGGTGCAAAAGTTTATTGCATTATTGTTAGGACCTCAGCCCAAAGACTCGTGTAATGATAATTTTATGCAAAATATTAGTTCCCATTAAACCTTCATTAAATCTTCTAACTTCTTACGTTGTTGCCAACTGGGGCTTGTAATTTATACTTAAATAACATTATCTGTGGTATTTAAGGTATTCTAATATTGAAACAGTCTGTGAAAATGAGGAAAAAGATTTTTCATGCAATTTACTAGCTCCTCTCATGTGAGAATTGAAGGTCTAATGGCCTGGCAGACATTTTCCCATTAAGCTGCCTTAATTAAAAGAATTATCTGCATTTCTCTGAGGATTGCTTCACTTATACCATTATATTGGTAACAATGCCGAAATGATGTTATAATGTCATTTGCATTTTTAATAAAAAATCTTAATTGCATTTTGTTGCATATTGGGTATATCAATTCCATATAACGAATTCATTCAGAACTTTTTGATGATCACATGTTGTTCCTTGTCTATGGATTGAAAGATGAGATGGCTATGGATTGAAAGATGAGATGCTTGATTATATAGTTAATAAGAATTTTAATAAAATATAAAAAAATGGTCATTTTCAACCCAAAAAATAAAAGTTAACCCAAAACTTGGCAAAATAAAAGAAAGAAAATAACCGTAATCGCATGAAAAACTGGACATGACATTACTCACCATGCCGCAAGTAACAAAATACCCTTTTCGCCATTAAAAAATGATGAAACAGAGATGAGAAGACCAGGAAGGGGAGTGCAACACCCACTTAGAAAGTAATCAAGTTTTCAAGGCCGACCAGAATATTTTGCTAAGTGAAAGGAATGTTAGATATCCATAGAAATGCGATTTTATCATAGAAGGGTATAACATAACTACTTAATATTCTAAAAAAAAACCAGCCAAGTGTCCCTTCTATGTCTGTTATGTTTGCAGTGAACAAAAGAATATATTCCATGACAAACCGAAGCAGAGTGCCTACCTGAAGGTTTTAAATCAAAAAATTGTAGTATAACAAACAGAAGCAAGGCAACTAAATAACTGCAGTTCTCGTAAGGCCTTTTACGAATAAACAAAAGTATTAGCTTATCCTTCGAACATTTTTGCTTGATATAAAGCCGAACGAAGCTATATCATCCAATTGTATACTAAAATTAAAATAACCAGTGAAATTGACCTAATTTCCTTTATGAATTCAATAAGCTACTAGGTTTAAAGTTTGCACCAATCCAATGAGGATTATTGTGATATAGGGTTATTTACCTTATCAGACCGGTAAATTCTACAGAGAGCTCGTACTGGCAACCGAAGAAATCTTCTATGGCCTCCTTTAGCCTTTCTGATAATCTCACACAACTTGATTACAAATTTCAATTGGCAGGCATTTTTCTCTTCCCATATATCAGAACAACACAATCATATTGCAAGATGTTTGGAATTGAATGTAAACCTTTAAAGGGATTCAAATTTGGGCTGCCCACCTCTGATAGGAATGAAAGGCAAGATCAGATACGCAAAGTTGGTGGCAATCAATTGTACGAGAGTGGTGGAGAAAACATGGGGTCTGTAGCCCACCGTGCTACAACTCTTGTGTATAAATTCCAGTTCCTACAATATAATAATCGGGAAAAATTAGACTACTACCCAATTCTACCGTTCAACATTCCATAAACTGAAAGTGCATGGCAGTAGAATACCTTGCAGGCATCATGAGAAAGGAAGCCGGGGAGGATCATCTCATATTATTCTGAGATTGACCCCAAGAAGACAGCACAAAAGAAAAGAAAGATTACATATAATGACATTAAGGGGAAATATCCCAGAGGATACTTTGATGGGCTAGCAAATAGCCAATAGAGAATGTGTGGATGTGGAGCTGTTATAATTTTGGAGCCGGGGTGATACTACCATTTCTGGTGGAATGGAGGTTGGAGGACAAATAGTGAGCTGATGAGATCATTGCGCTCTGGGTTGTACTGAACTTTGCAAAATGGCCAAGTTTGGAAAAAATATTCGTTTTTGGAGATGCCAAAAGCATCATAGATTGGGTCAAAGATTACACTTAATTCAGTCCACACATTTTGTCAAACTGAATGAGCCGCATCAGAAACTTGGAAACCAACTTTCAGAGCATTTCGTTCACACATATATACAGAGATCAAAACCAGGTAGTTGATCTTCTCTTAAATAGGGGTATTGACACAAAGACATGCAAGTATCATTTCGAGGCATATGTGCAGGACAGACTTATGAATATTGGGTATATCAATTCCATATAACGAATTCATTCAGAATTTTTTGATGATCACATGCTGTTCTTTCTTATGCTTTTGTTTAGCATGAACTCTTAGACCAAAAACAGATTTGTATTTTGTAATTAAGAATAGATAAAATACTGAAGCACTCTTACAGAAAAGACACAGAATCTGAGTACAGAGAAAATGTATGGAATTTGTCTCGGAATATGGTCGGACAAATTACAGTTATAGACAGGAAAATCAAAGGGAAAATGTATGGAAATCCTCAGCGAATGTACTCTTTTTTCTTTTTTTTTATTAATGAAAAAAATAGTTTTTCCAATTGAAAAAAGAATCATTACGATATCATTGTGATAGTATATTTCATCCATTCAAATTGTAAATTGATATCAAAGAGGAACCAGGAATCAGATCACTGAAAGAACATTCATGCAGATTCAAATCTTAACAATTTCAAACATTGATGTATTTAGAGTTGTATATGCTTGCAATTTCATATTCTCACATGCAAGGCAAGATCGCTGAAAAATGTTCAGGAAAGGGGCCTGCACACCGTCACTCCATCGGCAATTGGGATCTAAGCAATCTAGATCCGAGGGTCTGCAGCAAGGGCCCTGTTTAGTTCCAACATATGCTCTGCACGGGGTCACTCCATCAGCACAGCGTCACTCCATCGGCAATTGGGATCTGAGCAATCTCGATCCGAGGGTCTGCAGCAAGGGCCCTGTTTAGTTCCAACATATGCTCTCTCTCTGCCATAACTCATGCCTTCGCTCATGGCGACTTCTGGGGGAACCGCAACTGATCCTTTGCCACAGAGTATTGTCATACGCAATCAATCCTCCGACCTTCACCAGATCTATCAGCCGCATGTGGCAATTCAGATAGTTGCCTTTGTCAGCATCTACAAACGCGAAATCAAACGATCCGTGCATCTCCGCCTGCACAATACTCATTTCATCAATTTATTAAGCCTTAATCCGCCATCCCCGAACTTTGGCTGTTCCTCGACTCTATGTAACGATAATTCGGCCTTTTTTTTCCAAAATGCCATAACATAATATGTCTGTCCTGTTTCCATATGCCTTTTCCATTCCGCCCTTGTCTCTTCCCTTCCTCTGGCCATTGATCTAACGCTTGAAATTTGTTTAATCGTCTAACATCTAATCGTATGGTGCACAAAATGATAGGTAAGCAATGAGGGAAGTTGATTTCAGATGGAAACGCCTTACGGCGTAAATAT
>APFE031247115.1:179711-198475 GCA_000404065.3 Pinus taeda | reverse complement strand
TATGGACCCTATATTAGGTTGGGCGGACCTACCTATAGTTTTGTGCATGATTTTCACACATGGTTTTAGACGCGATGGTTTTTGGTCCATGGTTTTGGACGCGATGGTTTTTGGTCCATGGTATTGGATACTTTGGCATGTATAAATATGTATTTTAACATTGAAAGGAACATAACGAAAAATCAAGCTAGTAGTCCCAATTTTGGGATCCAGGCGAAAATCTCTGTGTATATGTGTTTTATGTGTTATTCTCTCAAATTGTTTATTTTTTGTGTATTAGAATTCGTATGCAGGTAATTTTTGTATGGGGTTAAAACATACACAAGTTTTCCACTCAACTACCATTTGATCAACTGCACCCTCATCCGATGGTCCACAACCATATCGACTTCACCGGATGGCCGATTGTTACCCACCCGATAAAGTAGTTCTACCCGACCCCTCCTTTGCTATGTGTCAAGCACAGAAGCAGATTAGGCAACCTCGCCCAAACACTGCCTCCTTGAAAAAGCAGTGTGATGGATTGGGAAAACCAACTCCTTACCAAACTGATAACCGCTCATTGTTCATTTGAAATCACCTACCAAAAAGTGACTGCTACCTATAAAACAGGTCGAGAAGCCCTTTTCTGTCTTCTTTCACTCGAGCTCTTTGAAAAACTGTGCAAACCAAAGTTATACCCACCACCCTAAAGACCACCAATTGACCTTAATTTCGCCCTCAAGGAAGCTGTAAAGATCAAATTCAAAGCTATCAAAGCCCTTTCAACCTGCTGAAGTCACCCAAAACACCAATTCCATGCTTTCACCTAAACTCCAGGTATTTAGAGATAGACCACCGAACACCCCTTCCAACTAAAAATATTCAGTCTTTAAAGAATTATAAGTAAGTAAGTATAATTGGAATCACTTCACCTAGCTAAAAATCCCTAGAACCCTCGTGAAAACTTCTAAATTTACTGCATACCTTCTAGTATAAACTCCCAAAGCCTAATTTAAATTCACAAGAACTGAATTATGGCTCCCCATTCTCCATGGATGTTAGGCCAATATCAACTCCCCATTTAGACCTTGACCATCTTCCCCTGGCAGACCTAGATTTCCAATTCAAAGATACAGTGACATTCCAACCCTTGTTCAAAATCCATTTCTTAAGCAAGGACAGATACCTCAACCAAACAGATGATATTGGTTCTGGGTGTCCAATTTACCTAAATACCAGTTCCCAAAAGTGCATGTTTTCCCTGAAATTGTGCACCTATGCCATGCCCATTACAATCCTAGTGAAATAGCTATAAGGTCCCTAGACCCACAAATCTTATTTTACATTATAGCTGAGTCAATTAACGAAATTCTCCAAGTTCAACAAAGTCCTAACCTCACCCCACTCTCCATTGGGGATTTGCTAGACTAGTATTATAAATTGAAATCTGCTAAGTTAGCCTAAGTTTTGCAAACCTTCACTAGAGAGGAGAAGTACATTCCTACAAATACCCTTCCATATGTTGCTGCCATTTTATCTGAGAGGGATAGACAAGTTATAGCTATGATATCATGTGTCCTTGGCTACACTACAAATGAATTCGTTGATGAGCTTATACTTGCCTTTTTGTCCATTTTCACCGCAGGACAGCATCCTGCCATTATGTACAATTATGCCCAGTTCATTGCTGAAACAATGCATGAAGAATTCACCAAGATGCACAATGAAAGGGTGTTTAAATACTCCTTAGTTATTTACCACTTATTTTTGTATTATCATTCACAAAAATTGCCCTTCACCATCAAGAAGATGGATACCAAAGGCCAGCCTAGATCAGTCATTATATGGATCCCATTATTCCATAAATATTGTTCCCCATACCCCTACACAAAGTTCATTGACTCTTTTTTCCATCCAGTTTTAACCATGTTGACAGGAAGTGTTACACAGTAATTTATCACCGCTTTCACTCCCGGTCTTCTCACTGTGTCAGGTGTCCAAGTCAAATATGTTGATGACAGACAAATTCTCTCCTATGCTACCAATTGACCCACTTTTCCTAAGTTATTTGCCTCATCGTGGATATTGGTGTAATAAACGCGCTGAAAGGCGCTCATGAATAGTCCATTCACACTACTAGTGCGGAAGCACATCTGATTCCCGCAATGGCCTGATTTTATGCACCAGCGTGGGGCTATGTGTTTCCTTCGGCAATGATCTGACTATATGCACTGATCACTTGTGATGTCAGCGCTAAAGCTCAATTATGAGCCCGCGATGATCTAGATTGGGCGAATTTGTTCCAACAGTTGGATTTCCAGATGACTCCAGACCTAGTTGTTGGCCTAGTTTATGTCGCCCTTCCCTCCCTGGTGTGGCAGTTTTGTCAATTGTGCTACCTTCCTTGATTATAAGCTCTCTCTTCCACCTTTCATGGAGACTCCTCCTATTTAAACTCTCACCATTGATATGCATTGCTAGTTCCTGATAGCTGGCTAGTTGAGCAGTGTTGTTAGTGTTTTGTGAGTTTGCTAGATAGCAGGTGTGAGTGTGGCAAGTGTGGGATTGTTGATAACTTGTGGAAGGTTTTGAAGTTCCCTTAACCTTGTGTAAAGCTTATGAGTGAGAGAGCTCTTATATGTTGGGAGATCCATCTTCAAAGAGTGAATGCTTGAAGAACATGCTGGCTGGACCCTTCTGAGAAGGCTTGTGACGTCAAGGCTTTGGTTGTAAGCTGACTCTTATTTCATTATTAATGCAATCAATGATGTTTTCCTATGTCTTGTATGTAATGTACTTGATAGCTCATGACTTCTTGACTTTGTGAGTAAATAGTTCATTGTTGTAGCCGGTTACATGCTTTGTTGTATTTCCTTTGCTTTGTTTCAGGTTGATCACTTGTTGAGGAGAAGGAAGCAGAAGTTGGAGCAGTGCAACGGAACTCCATCGACCATCGGTTGAGGTAGGCCTCCAAGTTTAACTGTTTAAGGAAAGCCATTGTTGATCTATCCTTGTTTGTTATTAGACCCACTCTAGGGCTAGAGGGGTTGCCTCTATCTGCAGAGGGAACACTTTCCTGCATCACAAATTGGCGACTCTACTGAGGAGGAGTTTTGGCCTTTGTTTTTCTTGTTTTCTCTTGACTTGATTTTTTGATTTGGTCTCTTTTGAAGTTTTGGGGATTAGTTATCAGTCCTTTGAGTTTCCTGGGTTGATCTAGGAAACATCCCTATTTGATTCAAGGATTGACTGTTTTTTATTTGGGAGTTTTGGTTCACCTGTCATTGTTTTGAACATCATCGCAGATTGAATTTTAACAGTGGCGCTGTCATCGTGCTCACCTTTTTGTAATATCCTGTGCATCACGTAATTATTCCTCATAGTCACGACGGTTCTGAAAATCGGGCCATCGTGGGAAAGTCGTGTACTTCCGCACTGACATCGCTTTGTTGTTGTGTCTAGTGCTTTATCAGCGCTTGTTTCTTGTGTATTACCCACATTGATTGTTGCAGAATTGATTTTCTCAATTTTGCCTCCTGAGTCCATCAGTCCTACTGGTCCCTTGCTTTTCTCACTTTCTTAAAGATTTGTTTTTCACTGTTCATGATTAAGGCACTCTCTTATGAGCTTTGTTGAATGAATCTTGTTTTTTTGCTTTTGTGACCTAGATCACTATTTCAAGCTCCTTGAATCTGTTGGCTTGGTTTCTTGTTTGCTCAAGGTTCGTTTGCGGCTTCTTGTTGGTTTGATTGAGCCTTCCCCTTAGCCTGATTTTGGTTGATTGTTTAGTGAAGTTATTGAACCAATCTTTGGCATTGATCCGATTTCTTTTCGCTACCGAACATAGATTACAATTGTTTGGATCAATCGGGCTTTTCCACACTTTCTTGTTGCTTATTTGTTTCTTCTAGATTTAAAGACATCAAAATCAAAAAGATTGCATTCATTTAGTGTACGAAAGTGAAAGTGAATTTGCATTTCAAGTTTGCATATTGGAAAGCGGATGATAAGATCTCTCATTAGTAGTATCCGTGCACTTTAGGAATTGGTGTCTGTATGCATTGAGTGACTACCTTTGCTGTCTTGGTTTTCTTGGTTTGGAAATGATCTCTCTACCATCCCGTAGGTAGGTTTTCATTGAAGAAAAAGGATTTCTCATTCATTCTAGCTGCATCCTAGGATTTATTATATACATACGGTAAGGCCTGAAAACTAAAACATAATCCAAGATCAACTCTAAAATGAACTGAATGAATCTAACAACACATTGGAACATAACACACACTATTTAGAGGTCTAGGCTAGAGACGTGCTCCGGTGTCGTTAAACCTAGTCACTTTTGTTTCACTCAAGGTTGGGTGATTCCTCCTTCTGTGATTCAATAGTGGTCTAGTACGGAATTGTGCTCCCATGTACCATCGAGTATATGTTGGGAGACCCCACTAGGTTTATCATCCTTTATCCATAGGAAGCTATGTTTTCCGCCTTACAAACCATAACGCACTGAACATAGCATTCGGGAAGATTGACTGTCGTACGGAAAGTCCCTGGTTTTCATATGACTGCCAAGGTGTATATGCAGTTTTATGGATTGTCTGGTAAACCTTTTGCCTAGTTCTTCAGAGTAGTCATTTTCACTCATTCTCAGACTCCCTAAAAGAAAAGGTTCATCTAAGCACTTCTCACTTCAGGCTCATTAAACATTTGAAGGAAACTAGAGTCATCTTTTGGTCCTTTTCTCGACTCTTTAAAGATGAAAAGGTCAAGTTGTGTTCTTGTGTCTTAAAATTTATTCAGCCGCATTCACATTTACCCTGTTAGATCTTGTTTATGTTAGCTTGAGTAGGGTTCTTTCTCGTTAGTTTTCCTGGGGTTTTTGAAACGAATCATCCTGGTGGAATCACCTATCCCATCTCCCGTTCCAAGTGACCAAGGGTCTCCCTCTTCTGTTGCTCCTGAGATACCGGTTGGTAGTGATACTCTCCCTATTATTTCAAGTATCCAACTGATTAACTCTCACACTCCAGAAGACGAGGCTTATGATATTCAGTGGAACCCCATTTGGGAGTCTTCCGAAGAAGATATTTCTGGTACTCCTAGTGCTTTGGTCCCAATGTCTTCTTCTGACATGGATGACACATCCCCCATTACAAGTGAAGGATCCATTGTGATGAGCAGTGAAATTCCTATCCCAACGGAAACTCCACCTTTCAGTGTCACCCCTCTCGGTGTCACGCTACCCTTACACTATAGGGCATTGAGGGATGTTATGGGTTCTAAGACCTCCCTTACGAGTTCTATATGGTCTCATACCATCACTCCGACTTCGGAGTCTTTTATTCCTCAAATTCACAATGTGTATGTCACCTCAGTCCTGACTATTCCAATTGTCTGTGTGGCTTCTTCAGCCCCTGTTGTTGGTTCCATCACTACATCCTCAGTTGTGACCACTGTTGCTGGACCTTCCCCCTAGTTGGTGAATAGTGGCCCATCTATATCTACATCCAGAGTTGTCAATCCTACACTTAATGCCCCACCTTCTTCTGGTTCCATTCCAGTAGGGGGGGCATACGATCAATATTTGCATGCTCTTCAGAATCCGGGCACGCAAAGTCCATTTCATTATTACGATTCTCAAGGAGCTCACCTTTATCACCAAGGGCCTTTGCCATCTCAGCCTACGATTGGGGTCACGGTCTCGTTAGCTGTTGCTTGGGGTACCACCGGTTATGGTGGTGGCCAAGTACCCCTTGCAAATTTTCAAGGACCACCTTATCAAGGTCAGTCATCTTACACACAACCCTCCTATGGGTAGCAGTATTACGGACAACCTTATCCAGGGCAACTTGGAGGCCCACAAGGACAACCCTTCTAGGGACAATCTTCAGCTTTTGGTGGTTCATCTTTTACTTATCTTGGGCAACCCTCTAGCAATCCAGGACAACCTTACATGAAACAAGGTCAACCTGGTGTCTAGCAGGGATACCCTTTTGGGCAGGTCGGTCAGCCTTACGTACAGCAAGGCCAACCCACTGTTCAGTCTGGTCAACCATCTGGACAAGTTGGTCAGCGTCAAATCCAATCAGGTCAACCAACTGTCTAGTCTGCTCAGCCATCCGGTCCATCAGGACAACCCTCAGTTGTGCAAGGACAACCCAATACCCAGCAGGCTCAACCTTCTAGGCAAATGGGTCAATCTCAATCTCAACTAGGTCAACCTTCCATCCAAGTGGCTTAGCCTCAATTATCTCAAGGAAATCCATCTAGACCTACTCAATCGGGCACTCAAATGATTGTTGCTTCTCAAGCTCCACCCGGTTTTCAGCCCCAGTCTGGGGTCTAGACCCAATCCGGTCTTCAAATGCAGGTTGGATCCCAACTTCAACCTGCTTATCAAACGGAGCCTGGTCCCCAGGCTCAGTTTGGAGCCCAACGGCCTTATGGTTTCTAGCGATCCCAAGGGCAAACTCAATTTTCCCCATATCAAAATTATCAACAACTACAGGCGAGTCCTTATCAGAATTACGAGCAACCATATGTTTCTCCTGTAGGCCAAGTTGGTAATCAATGGAATGCTGGGGGGAAAATCTAGGGTCAACCATCTGGTTATAGCTATAAACCCTGTTACACAAAAATATCATCACCATGACTATTTGCAGTCAGTATGGGTCTATCATCACTTATACTAGCCTCCTAAGCAAGTCTCAGACCTTAGCTCTTCATGTCAAGCTTTGTAAATGAGAGAAAGACATTGAAAATCAATAAAACTTTGGTTCCGCACTTTCTCTCACTTTTGCCTATGGCCCCGCACTCTTTGTTCATATTAACTGCATATCTGCACGCTCTGTTTGTAAAGGGGTGGGTGCGTACCCCTGTAAAAGTTAAAAAGGCGCAAGTTTATTCTAAAAAACTCACTTTGGGTTAATTCTAGATGTTTCTAGAAGGAATTTTGACGTGGACTGTTTGCTCCAAGGTGGTTCATGCATCCCAGAAGAAAAGGAGCTAATCCCTTGATAGGAGGAGCTATCCCTTTGAAGGAGGACTTTATCCCTTTGAAGGAGGACCTAGTAACTTCCCTCCATTGCACTATAAATTAAGGCATTGGGCCAGTTGTTGGAGAGGTTAGAAGTTGAACATTTTTTAGGGTAAATGCTGATGGAATTGGGACTTCCTAGTTAAACTTGAGAGGAGAGATCACATACCTTTTGGTTTCATTGGGAAGTGAGTGAAACTTGTCAAAGTAGAGGAGACTTCTTGTTGGACCCTGGGAGGAGCTTGTACATCATCAAGGCACAGGTTGTAAAGTTCTTCTTTCATTTGAATTAATAAATCAGATTCATTTTTCTCAACAAATTGTCTTATGTGGTTTGTTTCATAATCTCCTTGATCATTATGATGAATATGCTTTATGATATTGGCTTTTCAGGTGCTATTTAATTGTTTGCCTGTTTGTGTTTGCAGAATTACACTTCAAGGAAGCTCATTTGGAGCGAGGGAGCGAGGCTTCCACAAACTTGCATTGGACCCAAGGTAGGCCTAAAACACTTGTATGCCTTTGTTTGTAATTGCATATTTAGAGAAAGATAGTTTTTGATTGGCTTGCTTGTCACTAGATATGTTTAGATATTAGGAAGGTTGATCTTGTCTGCAACCTCGACTCATTCTGTGTGACAACCCCTATGGACAAAATCCCTACAGACAGAACCCTCCTAGGCTAGATCCGTCCGGACAGAATCAATGGGGGCAACAAGTAGCTGGTTGGAACTCTGGTGCTACCTCCTACCCACGACTTCAGATGTCCTTTAATCCTCAGTTACCCTTTTTAGCAATGTTGGAGTTACCAAATGTGTCCAAACTGACCAATGATCCTATCCTTCATAATCCGTATTGGCCACCAGTTCCAACTAAGATTCCCAGTGATTGTCCCAAATTTGATGGTAAAGCTGGAGAAGACCCTCAAGCCCATGTTATGACTTATCATCTATGGTGTTCGTCAAATTCGTGGCCTGATGATTCAATCCGGCTCCGCCTTTTTCAAAGGACCCTCACTAGCTCTGCTGCTAAATGGTATATTGAGTTAGCTCACAGATCGTTTAAGGACTTTAACTCATTGGCTATGGCATTTTTAACTCATTTTCAGTTGCCGATTCGATATGAAACGGGCACACATCTCCTGAGATCCCTTAAACAAATAATGACTACGCACATCTTTGATCATATCCATGAATGGAGATGGCATCCCCATTTTATTAAGTTTTAGATTCCCGATCAGCTCCTGACCGATTGGTTCACAACCTCATTTGTCGGTCTAATAGCATGGGACATTGCTATGGGGGCATGTGTAACTGAAGAGCAGGCTATTGCACGTGCTCAGTACCTTGATTTGGTTTATTCCCAATCCGGTACACTATATGATTATTTGCCTGATGCCCTGAGGCCTGGAACTTCCAAAGCCCCGCCAACACCATCTGTTGACAGTGTCATTGGTTCTGTTAATCTGCCCTCTAAGAAATATTCCACGAACCTTGGGAAGCAAAAGTCGAATGCTTCGAATGAAAATACTTCTAAGGCTATATCCAATTCTGGTAATACTTACGAGGTTAATGTCGTCCAGTCCACCATGACGGATAAAGCCTCGAAAAGAAAAAAGAAGGGAAAAGGAAAGAATAAAGATGATCAATCGAAGCAGGATTCCGCTAAACATCCACCCGAGGAGGGAACCAAATGCAAGCCCAAGTATCCTTGCCTTATTTGTGACGAGGATCACTATACCAAAGACTGCCTGAGGCAGTCTGAAGTTAGTCGTTTGTTGAAAGCTTCTCTTGGGACTCCTGCAGTGCTAAAAGAACCTTTTCCCTCGCAGCAAATGCAAATGGTGGCTGATCCATCCAAATCCTCTTCTCCTTTTGGTTCCCAAGTGTTTATGGCTGGGACGATCCCTGTTCACATTAGTACTCGAGAAAAAGAATATCTGTTGCCTACCAGGAAAGAGCTTGAGGTTCCCTCTAATGCTCCTCCATCCAGTTCTGGTCCGCTACATATTGAGAGACCTAGCACTGAGATGCCCATCAGACCCCCTCCTAAAGGTGTACTCCAGAAATCTTCTTACAACCCTAATGCTCATGCTGCTCAACACTATAGCATCGTTGAGGACTTGGCCCAGGCTCCATCAATTATGTCCACTAGAAGTTCTCCAGAGCTACCCCTCCCAGAGGAAGTCCTTGCTATCGGCTATTGGTGGCATTGACACGGTTGACTCAGATTTGATTTCTTTTGATCTCGATAGCCATATACCGAGACTGCCTCGCCAAGTTACCTTCCTTATCTAGGTCATCATCAACTCTAAAATGATTCATCGTACCATCATTGATGAGGGCGCTTCAACTTGCATAATGTCTATTGCTTGTTGGAAGGCTATTGGTTCTCCGACTCTAAGCCAGTCTCCTACAACTTTGGAAGCCTTTGATGGGAGAGAGTCTCACCCTTATGGTATACTCCAACGTTTGCCTATTACTTTGGAAGGGAAGATGTTCAAAGTGGAAGTTGAAGTCGTTGATGCCAATCTAACTTACAAACTCCTTTTGGGACGAAGCTGGACATATGCCATGCAAGTCGTGGCTTCATCTCTATTTCGTGTCATTCGTTTCCCTAATCAGGGGAAGATCGTCACAATAGACTAGCTGTCTTTCTTCACCTCCACTTCTGAAGGCAACGTGCCTTTTGTGGAGCATACCTCCATTCCATGGGAGAGTGTGGGAGCTGGACTCTTTAAAGATCCTGCCCTTATGGGTGTCTTTTCACTCCCACCTCCGAACATTGCTCCTATTAATATGATTTCCATTTGCTCTGATCCGTGGGTTCTTCCCCCCAATAATTAGATAGAATCCTGGGGTGATGAGATGTCGTTGAGTCCTGTTGAGCTCAAATATGTTGAGATTGTTTCTGCATCAGCTCCCCCTCCCGAATCTTCTCCTTCGAGCAGAGCTCTTGACTCGTACGCTCATTCCCCTTGGCTTGGAGACTACACTTCTTCAGACCCTTTAAAGGAAATATTTCTTTCTGATGAAGCCATTATCGAGACCATGTCTCTCAAGGAACCCTCTTGGTCTGATCACCACCATCATTCCTTGTTCCTCCCTGTCCATCAGGGAATGCTTCCTTGTCTTGAGCACTTTACTTCTGGTTCCCCATTGCACCCTACTATTACCATTGGCCCTTTTTCTAAACGGGGGATTGATTATATGGCCTGTAACCCTCACTCAGTTGGGGGGCATGGGTATATCATCAGTGCCGTTGATTATTTTACAAAACGGGTCAAGACAATGCCTACATTATCTGGGATGGTCACACAGTGGCGCAACAGGACAAGCCCCGAAATGGGCTTTACTTGAAAAAATATTATGCGTGAATTCCATGCACTCTCATTTGTACATATGTGTGTTTTTAGCAGGTCTGTTGTGTGTGTGTGTTTTCATGTTTTGGCTTGGTGTGTTGGCATGATTGCTGCTTATTGTGTCTTTTTGCTTCTTGTGTAGATGTCTGATGCACCTTATGTTGGTTTCACTAATGGTGCCTGCCACAGTACTTGCAACCTGTCTTCTGCGGCATGGGTGATCTACGATCCTCATGGTGAGCTAGTAGACCTTCAATTTGTTTGCCTAGGTTGTACCACAAACAATGTCGCTGAGTATAGTGTTGTTATTGAGTTACTGGCCGAGGCGATTAATCTTGGTATTCGTACATTGGTTGTGAACCTGGATTCTTAGCTTGTCATCCACTAGCTCAATGGGAAATATTCCATCAGGGACCATCAAATTTTAAGGTTGTATTTATGTGTTAAATTGTTAGAAAGGAATTTTGATTTCATCACATATCAACACATTCCACGAAGGTTAAACACATTAACTGATGGATTGGCAAACCATGTATTAGACAGACATTTACATAACATGTAATCAAAACTGCATATAAGAAGCATGTAAAAACACAACAAAGTACCATTATATATATATATATATATATATATAATATATATATATATATATATATATATATATATATATATATATATAGATATATATATATATATATATATATATATATATATATATTATATATATATATATATATATATATATCTTGTGGTGCACCGAGGCGCTCAAAAAATAAGTGTATGTGTCCCAATAGAGTCTATATCTCCATACATCTGAGACACATGTCTCTCAAAAAAATCATTAGCAAGAAGTAAACCTAGGCGTCTACTACAGCAGGTTATGCTCCTTATAGCATGCTACCGCTCGTGCCACCCGCCTCAATAGGTGGTACACCCTGGGTTTTATTCCTACTGTGTGGATTTGCAATGCTACGGGGACCTCATCGACCCCCATGTAATCAAGGATCCCCACCATCAGACCCTCAAGGTTTTGGGCCACTGTCTCTATCTCGTCATCCTCTGGGGAGCCAAGGCCAGTGCTCTGATGCCCTGTGCATCCCTCCATGCCTTTGGAGCCAACCCAACGGGTCTCACTGGTCCCACATCTGCAATTTTGTAGTGTTTGTTATTAGGAAATATACATGAAAAAATCTAAAAACATCATAAAAAATAAAATCCAAAAATAATGTGATCAAGTGTCTTACCACCATCATCCCACTGCTCTCCAGTGGGAAACTGCATGTCAAAATCTCTGCGGAAGTCCATGCTAGCATATGGCCAATCCTCGACGAAGATCACTTGGTGCTCCAGCCACTCTCGAAATAGTGTCCCCCACAACACTGGTTGTCCACCACCTCCTCATGGAATGACATGTGCCCATTGTGTAGCCCTGGTCTCACGTGGTCTGGGAAAATCTAGATCCATGTCTTGCAACTGCAATGTTGACACCTGCTCCAGCATGAGTGGGACTAAGATGGACCCATAACCAAACTGCTTCATCTCTCCTCATTGGTAGCGGGTAAGTTGCCTCTTTATATTCTCCGTCACTGTGTTTGCCCAGTTAAACATGGTTGGATCGAGACATTCGTGAGCCAGCTGGAGATGGGTCTTCGAAGCCTCGTGTTGGACTTGGGAGCTCGCTGCCCATGTCACCATGAATAACATATCACAAAGTACTATGTCCTCCACTGTCGGGATTACGGCCTTCCTACTTTTGGTTTTGCATGTCCCTTGGCACACTTAAGCCATTAACATCTCTAGACAATCGCCCCCGGGTCCCTGCCCCTCTAGAATGGGCCTCTCGCCACGACGGGACAACCCAGTCAAAAAATATACATTTGTGTTATAGACGTTTTTGGGCACTTCAACCCCAATCATAAATGTCCATAAACTGAGGGCTCCTAAGTCCCTAAAAGTGTTGCTTCACTACCTAAATGAATAAGGTCAGCTGATTACATCATCTCCCAGAAGCTCTCAACTAAAAACTGCTCATAAATGGTCAAAACTGGACCATACTGAAAACCCAGTGCAGAGGGTGCGATGCATATCACCTTCCCAGTGTACAGGGTGCGATGGTCGGGAATGGAAAAATGGCAGGGACAAAATGCGAGGTGGAAGATCATGGAATCTTCCAGAATCTTCCTCTCTAACACTTGCCTCTCTGTTTTCGACCAGGTATGAGTAAGAGATCATCATTCTCCAAGTGGAATCAGGAAATATCAGAGAGAGGACACTAATAAAGACCCCAGAAGATGACTCCCATTCCTACAATCATCTATATATGGATCCCTCATCACAGAGATCCAGAGGCTGGAATCTTGTATCTTGTAGAGAAGTGTTGTTGGTTTCCTGGTGTAATTTCATAGTGTTGGGTGATCTAAGATTTACTTGAGGTGAAGAAGGGCTTTCTTGCTGGAGGATGATGCTGGGTCAGAACGTATGGTTGTAATCCTCTTGCTACTTTTGATCTTAATAAAGCTATTCAAGTTTTCCTCCATATTCTTGTATGTTTTCTTATATATGCATTTGTATGGTTAACACATATTTGGTCCTGTGTTATATATGAATATAGATCTCTATTCTACGATAGTAGTATGTTGCTATGATTCCACAGGTGCTCTTTGAAGCTAGGTAGAAGAAGAAGAAGCAGCAAAGCTCTATCAGGAAGGAGAGGAATCAAACAAGGAAATCAAGCACAAAACTAAGGTTGGTCTCCTTTGTTCCACTCTTATCTATTTTCATAAAGGAAAATGAAAGTAGAATTTATTTTTTTGTTTCTAAGATAGCTACTAGTATTAGTGGGAATAACAACATCTGAGTGGACACTATTCCCGGTAACAAAATGGCAACTCCACTGGGGAGTGACTAGATTGTTTGTTAGCCTATCTCTGTTTCTTTTATAAACTTACAGACAGAGCCTGAAGCCAAAACAGGTAGCCTTCGAACTGCATTTGTTATAGAAATGCAAAGTAGATCAATGCTGCTTCAGTCTATCTCTGAGTTTTGTTTATGAATTAAACAATTAATCTGCAAACAGTCTAATTGCCCTAAGTGGTGGCTCCAGTACCCTCCTTAGATCAGCCCCTGTGATTTACATATACTAAAAATCACTTACTCGACCTAAATCCCTGAATTGAATTGCAAATTTTGAGTAAAAACTCTTTTAAATTCTCGCACTGATACCATCACACCCTGCCTTCAAGGCAATCTGTATGCATCGCACTTCCCGAGTGCAGTAGGTGCGCTGCATACTAAATTCACTGTGTGACAGGTGCGATAGTCAGGGAAGGTTAACTTGACCTTCAGGCTTTGGTTTTTTCCTCACTGTTTTTAGTCCTATTCAGGAGTTTGCTGTCTGTGGTCAGTGTATCTCTGTGAAAGCCCCCTTCTCTTACATTATTCTGTCTCCATAGTGCAAAGAACTGTAAGTGTTTTTATGTATTGTGCGCCATTTTCAATTCTCTTTTGCAAAGAAGTAGCATAGTCGAACTATCATTTCTTGATCTGAAAGTGTCGTAGCTGTCGTTTTCAGTTTTAGAAGACAATCCCATTGTTCTTGATAGTTTATTATATAGTTACTGTTGTATATGATTTGAATTAGTATTTTTTAAAGTGTCGAAAAGAAATTTTCATTTCGAAATCAAAAAGTGTCTCTCTTACCTTCACTTCATTTTGAAAACAAATTTATTGAGTATTGTCGCTTTGAAAATAATTCAAATTTGCACTTAGCTTTCTTATCATCATTCATACATTAAGAAGGCTAAAAAAAAATACATGCACGTGCATTTGCATTTAGACTTCTTGGTTTGATTTAGGACGGTCCATTTAGCGTGTGCTCTATGCTCTTTGCTGAAAGATTCTTAACTTTCTTTCCTTAGTAGCTAGGATTTTCATTGCCAAAAGAAGATTAAACGTTTGTTTATCATCTTAGACTGCATTTTAGGAATTGTATACACATCACACGGTGAACCCGAAAGGAAATTTTTTAAGCAAGATCAACTTAAAATAAATTTAATGAATCTAACAACGCTTTGGAACCTAACGCACAACATCTAGAGGTCTAGGCTAGAGACGTATTCGCGCGTCGTAAAACCTGGTAACTATTGTTTTGATTGTTGGTTGGGTGATTCCTCCACTCTAAGATGGAAAGTGCCAGTACCGTCAAGTATATTTTGGGAGACCACAATAGGCTGCATCCTTTATCCTTAGGAAGCCGTGTCGGCCGCCCTATCGATTGCAATGCACTGAACACAGCATTCGGGAAGATTGACTGCCGTACCGTAAAAAGTATTCTGTAGTTTTGTGATTGGTTTGGTAATCCCCTCTGCCTAGATCTCCAGAGAAGTCTATTTTGCTCCTTTTCAGACTCCATAATATAAAAGGTCCTCTGAGCACTTGTCACTTCAGGCTCAAAAAAAATTGAAGGCGACTAGAGTCATCTTTTGTTTTTTCTCAACTCTTTAAAATTGAAAAAACAAGTTGTGTCAAAGCATCTAAAATTTATTTTAATCAGAATAACAACACAAATTCTCGCATTGGTCTTTAGGTTGAGAAAAATGGAGTCTACCAACCAAGGATTTCCCCTTGGAAGAAATCCTAGTCCCTTCTCCTCTTGGGGAAATGTTGGTGCACCCCATATGGCCGCATTGTCACTTCCAGGGTTGGCGATTGGTTTGCCTATCTGGTTCTTCTCTACCGCTGTCATTTAGAATACTGTAATTCCTGAACAGTCTAGTCAGCAACTAGATGATACTAGAGTTGCCCACCAACCTTCTACTTCATCTGATTCTCCCTCTCCTCCTTCCTCTTCACTTGATAAAGCTGATAAAGCTAAAAATCAAGTAATTGAGAAGAAGAAGAAGCAGAAAGAGAAAAAGGAAAAGAAGAAGAAGGAACCAAAATCGAAGGGTGGCAACCACGTGTCATCTAGCGAAAATCCTCACACCGCACCGTCTAAACCTAAATCTCCTTTTGTTATATACAGTGGAAACCACTATCACCGAGATTGTCCCTGCATCCCACGGATCTTAAGGGACTGGTCTCCTCGTTTGCACAATTCAGTGTCGTCGACCTCTGATGATCATGTTGAATGCACACCCTCAACCAATGAAAGTGAAGCACCTGGATAGAAAAGGAATCCCAGATTTCCTTGCAAATTGTGTGAAGGAAATCACGTCATCCACCGTTGTCCCTTCCTTGATGAAGCTAAAAGAGTTTTGGATGACCGTCCTACTTTATTGCTACGGCTCCCTCCTGGATATAAAAAACTCTTGCCAAGTCCACCACTAGTTGAAAATCCAGCTAGCCCATCATTGTGGTCAGCTGAAGCATCTATCATTGAAAATGAACCCTCTGAATCCATACCAGATGAAAGTCAAAAGGTTGAGATGGTAGTTGACCCGGTCTTGCCTTTAGAGTGTTCATCTTTGAATGATACTGTCACTGAAGAGAAAGAGAACGACACCGTTCAAATTCTTTTCATAAACACAGACTCTGATGAACTTGGGGGTAGTCCACCCGTTCCTTTATCGTAGGAAGAAAGTTCATCAGAGTCATATCCGGCCGTCTACTCGGTCCCACCACCAAGCAACCTAGTTGTTTCCTTCCATTGGAATCTACTAGGCAAACCCCGTTTACCAGCTAGCGTGCCATTCAGAATGAGTATACAAGCTTACAGAATGGTCATGGCTGGTACCATCATCGATGAAGGGGCTTCTGTGAGTATCCTTTCCTCAACTGCTTGGAAAGCACTTGGTTCACCATCGCTTTTTCCTAAAATGAGAAATCTGATAGGCTTTGACAAAGGAACCAGTCGACCATTAGGGATCCTTCCAAATGTGCCCATTACTTTGAGAAGGAAAACCGTTCACATGAATGTGATGGTAGTTTAAGGACCCTTGGATTATAATCTACTCCTTGGACGCGACTATATTTATTGCATGGGAGCCGTTGTCTCCTCACTCTTTAGAGTAATGTGTTTTCCACACGAAGGAAGAATGGTCAAGCTCGTAGACCAAATGTCATTCCCCGGTTCACACATCGCAACTAGTCAAATGCCATCCCTAAATGGTCTTTTCACGCAAGGTATGTCTCATCGATCTCTAGTCCATCCACCTAATGAGCGCGAGTGATTCAGGAGGATGTGACTGAACCCTAAGGGGCATGCACCTGGTCTGTTTTGGCAGGAAAACCTTGGGTATAGAAAAGGTTTCTGTGGAGGATATATGACTAGTCTGACACACCCGTCCTCACAGGAAAATGGGATTAGGCTGGAATAAGATACCTTCATTAAATTTATGTGAGTGGAGTAACTATATGCCACTCACCTTTGTCTATTTCGGTAGACACCGCCAAGGAAGCATTTTATCTACTACGCGGATAGAACTTTCATGGTAACCTGGGAATTTTTTGCTAAACCTGGGGGCATGTAAACCTTTCTGCATGCAAGTGAAGAGCGACCATTTCTTTTTTAAATTTGTAGGACCTCTAACCCTTTAAACCCGTAAGGCTGGTCATTTCCTAGCTTGCATAAAGAAAGGATCTAGGGCAAAGCTTCAAAAGGTGAAAGCCCCTTCAAAATGGCATCTTGAATGAGACATCCTTATTATACGACTGGCGAGCACTGTTACCGCAGGGTTCAAGCTCATTAAAAAATAAACCCCCCACGAGCAGTTTTAGCACATAGTTCAAGCTTGTTAAAAAATAAACATAAGTCATGAGCAAATGTTTCCCCCAGAGTTTAAGCTTGTTAAAAAATGAACCGGTAAATAACCATTGTCATTACCTTATCGCCAACTTTTGAGCCTTGGTCGTGTTCTCATCATCACCTCCACTCTGTTTTTAGCCGATCATTCACCTCCATATGATTGTTTACCCTTTTGAGGAACATCTGTGAACAATGATTCTATTAGCCATCCTTGTGACACTGCCATGATTGGAAAATTCCAAACCTTACCTGGGATCAGCTGCTACCCAAAATCATCACTCGTTCCTCAAAAACGAGTCTCCTTTAAGCTCTTTTCAACTGACTCGTAAAATATGAAAAGATTGCCAAGCAATTGGCCTCTCCGGCTTGTTAAATTCATCAGAAGTACCATCCCTCCTCTAGATTTTAATCTTTTTGGACCTGAGGGATTATTACACAAAAATATCGAGTGCTTGTCTTGTTCGGCTCGTTAAAACTATCGAAAATTCATCCCTTTCATATTATTTTACACTTTTTCGGACTTAAGGGATTATATGATGAAAAAGAATCTTTGGAGTCTCCTTTCCATCCCTTTCAGATTCTCTAACATTGAAAAAGATCGAGTTATTTTTTTCGTTAAACTCGTTAAAACCGAATAGCGACAAGCTCGTCCAAATGAACAAGAACAAGTTTCACTGTCGCTAGGCTCGCTAAAATATAGCATAGGTTTTCCCGAAGGGAGGATTATAGAACAAGCATGCGTTATCCTCCTTAAGCTTGATAAAAATAAAGAGGTACTGGTCAGCAATGACTGGGGAAAATTGGGAAGAAAACTTGAATAAACCTTATTGGTAGCAAGTCGCTCTCGAACATGACACTTTCCTTCCGCATCCAAGCCAGGTTGGGTTGTTCTGTTCACTGTTCATCACCATTGATCCGTCACACCATCCATCTTTTGGGTTAATGCTACCAATCCATCATCAGTTTCGCCGATATGTTTAAGAGAATTCATTCAGACAATTCGCCTGTGTCTCACCCACTACAATACATTCATGCTCCATTCTTTCATGACTGCCACCCTGAACCCTATATCATCAGATTGTTTTCACCTCCAAAATCATTTTCTTCATTCCATGTCGTTGATGTGGGATTCAGTAAGGCCCTCCTGCAATGGGTCACTTCTCGTCGACATCAACTCATTATCCAAGAAGTTGATTTAGGAACAACCCTTTCAGTACTTTGAAGTTTGCATGCCTCAATGGCAAGTTTCTCACTTTCAGCGACAGGTTTACATTAATGGCCTTCGACCAAGAGATTTTGCGTGGTGTTCGATGCCAAGTCCTTTTTCACACCATGTGAATTGTACTGTAGTACCTTGAGGGTCATTTTCATTATTGATGATTCCTCTCGTGCCTGTTAATAGCTTACATAATTGGCTGGTAATCAGGCGATGTCTTTCCATGTTCTACTCCAGAACATTTTTCACATGGATTGACGTTTACTCCGAGTGAAGATTGAACGAGTTTTAAAGACCCTGGATCTAGTTTCATCCATCTGGGCTGCGATATATTTAGGAATATAAAGACATCAAATGTACATCATTGCCGAACAGATGATCATCCAAATCAAAGGATGATGAGTCCAAATCATCAGTCTGCCACACAG
>APFE031247115.1:163972-179691 GCA_000404065.3 Pinus taeda | reverse complement strand
CAGGCACCTCCTAGGCTCGAAAAACTTGGATCTTCATGGTAAAACATTTCACCCCGACATCAAAAGATTAACGACCTCATGCTTTAGGGGGAAACTATTAATAGACCATTTTTGGGCCTGCTTCAACCCCCAATCATAAATGTCCATAAACTTAGTGCTCCCTAAGTCCCTAAAGTGTTGCTTCACTGCCTAAACGGAACAAGGCCCCAGCTGATTACATCAATCCTCCCAGAAGTTCTCACTAAAAACCTGGCTATAAATGGTCAAAACTAGAACCATAACTGAAACCCAGTGCAGAGGGTGGCGATGCATATCACCTTCCCAGTGTACAGGGTGCGATGCATACTAAATGGCTCCTATAGGGTGCGATGGTCGGCGAATGGACAAATGGCAGGGACAAAATGCGAGGTGGAAGATCAATGAGAATCTCCTAGAAGCTTCCCCTGACCAATATGACTCTCTGTTTCGACGAGGATGAGTAAGAGATCATCATTCTCCAAGTGGAATTAGGAAACTATCAGAGAGAAGACACTAAATCAAGACCCCAGAAGATGACTCACCTCCCTACAATCATCTATATATGGATCCCTCATCATAGAGATCTAGAGGCTGGAATCTTGTATCTTGTAGAGAAGTGTTGTTGGTTTTTTGGTGTAATTTCATAGTGTTGAGTGATCTAAGCTTTACTTGAGGTGAAGAAGGGCTTTCTTGCTGGAGGATGATGCTGGGTCAGAACATATGGTTGTAATCTTCTTGCTACTTTTGATCTTAATAAAGCTATTGAGGTTTTCCTTCATATTCTTGTATGTTTGCTTATATATGCATTTGTATGGTTAACACATATCTGGTCCTGTGTTATTTATGAATATAGAGCTCTATTCTTTGATAGTAGTATGTTGCTGTGATTCCACAGGTGCTCTTTGAAGCTGGGCATACAAAGAAGAAGTGGAAAAGCTCTATCAGGAAGGAGAGGAATCAAACAAGGAAATCAAGCGCAAGACTAAGGTTGGTCTCCTTTGTTGCACTCTTATCTATTCTCATAAAGGAAAACAAACGTAGACTTTACTTGTTTGTTTCTAAGATAGCTACCAGTCTTAGTGGGAATAGCAGCATTCAAGTGCACACTACTCCCGGTAATAGTCTGTAGCATCAAACTCGATATCCCGGCCTTGGATGATGAAGTTCCCATCTGTGGGATTCCGGGCCCGGATCAGTAGCTCCAGTAAATCAGGTTGTGACAGAAGGTGTGGAGTGAGGAAGAATTTGAGCAATCTGCATGCTCATAATGCATTTTGGCACCCCACATCAGCAAAAGCTTGGATATCATTGTCATCATGCGTTCGTTCTTGCCAAAAAAACACCATTATAGCCTACATGATGAAAAAAATGAATTAGCACTTCTTTTGCAAAATTCAATGCATAATCTGCATAAAATATGATTTTGTGTCGTCATCGTGTCTATTTTTAAAACAAATGCAATGACGCAAGGTTGCTAGTTCTAATTTTTCGCAGTCATCGCGGAAGTACATCACTTTTCCGCGATGATTGGAGTGCGTTATGTGTAAATTTTTTTGGTCATCGCGGACCCGATGTGTATACCCACGATGACCAAGCAGCGGAACCCGGTCCAAAAAATCTACCTAAACTAACACATTTAACGGTCAAAATGCATAAAAAGGTATTGAATTGAAGCGCAGGATGAAGTTTATCTACCTCGACGGAGGTTTGTGGTGAACGATGGATGAACGGGGTCGAAATTAGCTCGCCAACTTTGGTGCTCCAAAATGCTCCACAGTGGAATGAACAGTAACAATGGTAAAAGTGGATGGATTAACCCCTTTTTATAGTAATTTTTGGAAATTAAAAAAATTATATTTTATAAATGGGGGTTTTTTCTCATTTTTTATCATATGGTTAATTTAATATCTGGTTTTTCAACTATGTTTTCATGTATATTGTTCATTTTATATCAAATGGGTTTATGTGCGACGTGTTTTGTGCAGAGCTATAGGTAGTGGAGTTTCGTGTACACTTGATCCATGAAGTCGTCTTTAAGTTCTTTTCCTACTTGAAAAATGAAAATATAGCCAAGTTGTTCCTCTTGACTCGTTAAAAGTAAATAAGAGGCGGTCACCTTTGAGCTCTTTTATGACCGTCTAAAGACGAAAAGATTGTCGGCCCTTTTTCGTTTCAAGCTCGTTATTGGTTACAAAACGACGTGATTTCGGTCGCTTTTCTACTTTTTCAGGTCGAAGTCACTAATCATGAAAAGTACTCCTCGATCGTAATGGTCAGGCGGTTCTTTTGAGTATTGTTTTATACTTTTTCGGGCTCGAGAGACACAAATATACGAAAAAGGACCCCTTTGGAGTTTTCTTTTCCGTGTCTTTTTCAAACTCTCTAAACATGAAAAAGACTCCGAGTTTTACCTATGTCGGACTTGTTAAATCTTGACAACATTGGACTTGTAACCATGACGAGACTCGAGCTTCTCCTCCCTAGGGCTTGTTAAACTATTACTAGGTTGGATTCGACCAGAGGTTGAACTTATATCACAATCATATGCTGTCCCCTTCAAGGTTGTTTTAAAAAATAATTGGGGTACTCGCCAGCAATGGGGGGGGAAGATTTGGAAATCATCGTTGATTATCTATGGCAGCTAGTCACTCTTGAACATCGACACTTCGGCTTCTTGTCGAGTTGGGACATCCCCACATCGTCATTTGGCCTTTCGTAGGTTTGGGTTGTCATTTAGCCTCATTCCATCTGATCCATGCTGTCTCCATCAAGTCTCTGATCCCCTGGTACCTGAATGCTACCAACCTCCGGAGTTATGTCGTCGACATGTTCAAGAGTATAATCCTTTTGTAGTTTACATCCTTTCCTTTTCCTCTGATACTCTGTTCCACCATCTACCACTTGTTCCTTGTCTCATGTCGTTGATGAGGGAAACATTATGGCCCTCCTACGACAGGTCATCTCCTGTTGACATTAGCTTATTATCCAGGAGATTGATCCAGAGATCGCTTTGGTACCTTAGAGCTTGCATGCCTCAATGGCAAGTTCTTTGCACCTGACGGTCGACTTTCATCATTGGTCGTCGATTGGGTGATTCCACGAGTGTTCAACTTCAGCTCCTTTTTCAGACTCTGTTGATTGTGCTAGCTAGTACCTTGAGAACCATTGGCATCATGGGTGGTTTCTCTCACGCTTGTTAACAGTTTCCATCATTGACCGATAATCAAGCGACTTTCTATCATGCTCGACTTCAGCACCTCTATTCACATGTTAGAATTTGTACTATGGTTGGTTGGGTTCAAGACCCTGAACTCAGATCACACACGTTCGGGCTGTGTGGGTTGGTTCATGATTACATGACTCATTGATGGGTGGCTATGACCATACCTGAGTCTTTATGTGTGGCTGCAACCACACCTTGTCATTATCATGGTCTCATTAGCTAGGTGGTTGCGTCCATACCACAAACCTAGTTCATATGTCTTTTGGATGGCTACGTCCATGCCTAGACTACATGTATTTCACTATCAGAGATATCAGTTGTAATTATGCCTACAAGTTCTTCCGGATGGTGTTCTAGCTCAGCCAGTTTTGTAAAGCATTTCACCCCTCCCACTCTCTCGGGCTTCATACTTTAGGGGGCATCTGTTACACAGTAAGTTATCACCGCTTTCACTCCAGGTCTTCTCACTATGTCATGTGTCCAAGTCAAACATGTTCATCACAAAAAAATGCTCTCCTATGCTGCCAATTGACCCACTTTTCCTAAGTTATTTGCCTCATTGCGGATATTGCCATAATAAACACGCTGAAAGGCGCTCATGAACAGTCCATTCACGCTGCCAGCACAGAAGTACATCTGATTCCCGCGATGGCCTGATTTTATGCACCAGCGCGGGGCTATGTGTTTCCTTCAACGATGATCTGAATATCTGCATTGATCACTTGTCATTTCAGCATTGAAGCTTAGTTATGAGCCCATGATGATCCAGATTGGGCGAATTTGTTCCAACAGTCGGCCTTCAAGATGACTCCAGACCTAGTTGTTGGCCTAGTTTATGTCTCCCTTCCCTCCCTAGTGTGGTAGTTCCGTCAATTGTGCTACCTTCCTTAATGATAAGCTCTCTCTTCCACCTTTCAAGGATACTCCTTCTCCTATTTAAACTCTCACCATTGATATGCATTGCTAGTCCCTGATAGTTGGCTAGTTGAGCAGTGCTGTTAGTGTTTTGTGAGTTTGCTAGATAGCTAGTGTGAGTGTGGCAAGTGTGGGATTGTTGATAGCTTGTGGAAGGTTGTGAAGTACCCTTAATCTTGTGTAAAGCTTATGAGTGAGAGAGATCTTGTATGTTGGGAGATCCATCTTCAAAGAGTGAATGCTTGAAGAACATGCTGGCTGGACCCTTCTGAGAAGGCTTGTGACATCAAGATTTTGGTTGTGAGCTAACTCTTATTTCATTATTAATGCAATCAATGATGTTTTCCTATGTCTTGTATGTACTTGATAGCTCGTGAATTCTTGACTTTGTGAGTAAATAGTTCATTGTTGTATCCAGTTACGTGCTTTATTGTATTTCCTTTGCTTTGTTTCAGGTTGATCACTTGTTGAGGAGAAGGAAGCAGAAGCTGGCGCAACATAACAGAACTCCATCGGCCACCAGTTGAGGTAGGCCTCCAACTTTAACTGTTTAAGGAAAGCCATTGTTGATCTGCCCTTGTTTGTGACTAGACCCACTCTAGGGCTAGAGGGGTTTCCACTGTCCGCAGAGGGAACACTTTCCTGCATCACAGGAAGCCCTCCACCCAGAATAAGCACAGAGATAAAAAGAGTACTCCAGCTATCCAAGAAAATCAAAGTGGGAGATTGGTATCTCTACCAAAATCGCACTGAAATAAGGATCTATGGGTGCTAGCTTGCCCCATACAAATTGCTCAAATACCTCCCCATGAGGTTATTTGCCGTAGCATATTACAGACAGATATTAAATTTAGATGAGGTCAATTTCGTTTCAGCAAAGAAAAAGGCTCAGTTCAGAATAAAATACCATTTAGCTCCTTTCATTTGTAATTCTAGGGAGGCAGGACAAGAAGTAGATGAAATTATGCAACAAATGAAGTTTGGGAAAAGTTTCATGTGGAGGTATGACCCCCAGTAAATTATAACCAAAAAGAGACTTAGGGTCAAATTGGGACCTTTCATCCATCACCCTATACCACAAATTGAGATGTATACCAACCAATCTGAGTGGTTGGAAAACACTCTCATAGACAATGATAGTGCAAAGGTTGATGTAGAAAACACCTTATTTGATATAGAAAAGTAACTTGATGAAAGCCCACTCCTGTAGGCACTAGAACTAGAAGGAACTATGAGTACATATCATATCTTGCAGACTCCACAAAATGAGGAGAAGAACCCTAAAAGAAATAGAGAAGAAGCCTCCAGCTCAGGTAGCGACACCTCCAATGTGCAATGTGAAGCTAGCCAGAGTAAGAAACCTAGGCTCAATCATGTTTTAGAAAAGGAAAACACAGAAGGCTCAGTAGAAATAACTAATGCTGAGCTGAATCAAAGAGAAGGCATAAATCCATCTGGGGAAACATAGGGGCCATCTACTTCTGAAACTCAGATTTTGGAAAGACAGCTCAGTGTGGAAGTCTCATTTTCCAAACCTACTGATAGGGAAAGGGGCATCAAAGACAAGTTTAAGGAGATTAAGTAGAGAAATGAGCAACTAAAAACATAATCTTATGATCAATACCTCAGGATCACAACACCTAATCAAAATAGGTTGATGTCATCTTTTGACATAAAGGAAGGAAAGTTGCAAATGTCCTTCATACAGCCGACTGCACAAAAATCGAGGACATCCACTGTCTTTAATGTAAGAACTCTGGACACCACATATCTCCACAATGGTATGATATTGTCCACTTTGGGCCTAAGGCCTCATGGATTTGTTTTTGGGATTTACCCCAAAAAGGCCTCATACCAATGGAGATATTTTTCCATCCTTATATACCCATGATCCTCCCCACTTCTAGTCAATGTGGGACTTTGGTCATATACCCAACATTTAAGATGATTGATTTTGAAGTATTGGCAAGGGATATTCATCCCATTGACCAAAATTGAGCTACACAAGCAAGCTAGAGAGATGATTTACTCCACCCTCACTGGGAGGGCTATGGCTGCACATCAATTACAGAGTTCACTGAAAAATGTATCAGCCTAGTATCAGTTGCACAAGGCCTCCACATAGGCCAAGGACACAAGAATCAAGTCATTGGAAGACTTGGTAATTGAGTTGGGACATGATCTCAAAGAAATCAAGGCAACAGAGAAATTAATTAAAAAGAAAAATGATGACATTGCTGCTCTTAAGAAAACAGCTAAAAATAACTCAACTTCAACATCCCCGGGCACAAGGAATCTTCAAGAGCCAAGCCAGGCATGAAGAGTTGATGGACTTAGTCCTACAATTAAATGATCAGTTAAAGGAAATAAGGAAGGAATTGGACAGTTTAATCCAATTGAAGCAAAGTGATATTGCCACTACATCTCAAAATGTCATCCCAATAGTCTCAATAGTTGTCCCTTCCGCATTGGCTCCCACAGCTCCTATGCCTACACCACAACCAATTTCCATAGAGTCTACATCAACAGTAGGTACATTAGGTGAAGAAGCAACAAATTTGGTTAGAGCCATGGATGAAATGTCCATACAAGCTACAGAGGTGAATAAGCTGAAGGAAAAGGTGACAAGATTGGAAACAGATTACAAGCTTGCCAAGATCATGCACAAGGAAGAAGCGTAGAAAGCTGCAAGAATGAATGAAATATTAAAAGCCACAGAGAAGTACGTGATACTAAAGGAACCCCTTGGGCAATCCAAGGAACTATTATGGGCCAATATCATTGACTATGTCAATGATATTTGGTCATCCATTCAAGTAACTTTTGAATAGATAGATCTAATAAAGATAGCTGCAGAAGCTATCCAAAGAGTCAAGGAAGAATTAGGAGACATGCCTGAAGATGCATCCAGACTTATCCACTTCCTCAACAGTAAAAACAAGTATTAAATTCAGGAATTTGAAATAGAAGACAGGACATAAACCATTTTGGAGGTGAGAAATGTCCTTTCCAAGAGAAACATAATGTTAAACCTGGACGACACGTGTCAAAATCTATAGGTAGCAGTTGATAGATTTATGGCCAAGTTTCAAATTTTCAGAGAGAAAGGGTTACCCAGTACCTTGGTCATAAATGTCAAGCTCTTGACACAACAGGATTATGACAAGAAAATCATAGAACTAGCTAAAGAACAGGCCTGTACATCATCAATAAAGGCATTGCCAACATGCAAGGTTCTTTACCAAACATTTGAAAACTTGTCTTTCCTCTAGCATGAGGTAAAACACTTATTCATCACTAAGCCTTATTTTTATAAGTACACCGAGGCAGATGAAATATATAGAAGGATGTTGAAAATCAAATTACCTAATGCTAAATGGTGGGAAACATTGATTGATTTACTGTAAGAAAATTGCAGTAAAAAAGTAAAAGAAAAATAGCCAGGTGAAAAGATAAGGAAAGGTCAGCAAGGTCGAAGAGTATCAGTGTCAAAGAGTATTAGATGAAAGCCAAAAGTAAATGAAGCTTCCAGCATAAATGATCAAACAGTAAAGCAACATAAAGGGCTAAAACCAAACTATAAAGGCTAGCAGCACCACAATAAATGGGACATTATGAAAGCAGTTCAATAGCTATCTCTATCTTCTTACAAGAAGATATTTGTATTTCCTAGATTAAATATCAAGTTAGTTTGAGATATTTTGTAATAATGTTTGTATAAATACTTCACAATTCGAAGTATGTAGGGTGGATTCTTAGACATTTCTATAGACTTCTTGATCAAAATACTGTAAAGCTATTGTATCATTGACTAAGCTAGCAAGATGGATTGATGAATAAAGACAAGATATTTCATAGGATTCATGTGTTAAGAGAAGTGTAGACAAGTATTTTCTCATGCTATTGTTATCTTTCTTAAAGTTTTTCCTCAATATTTAATGTATTTTTGAATCTGAATTCTATAACTAGAACAGTATCTCAGAAATTGTTTAATTAGACTATGTTTTAACAGTTAGGCATATAAATGTTTTCCACTAATATCTACGTTAAGGAATTCTTAGTTGCTCCTTAGTTTAGGTTTTTTCTTGCTAATCCAGATGAAAGGATGCTTAAGTGCCCTTTGCTTTCAATTACCCTCTATTCCTCATTTATATCCTGGTCTAAGAACCATTAATTTCTCTCTCACCCTGATTGAAACCATTTCACCCCCTTGTTCCAAAGACTTGCACTTTACTCTGCTAGCTTGCCCTTTGAATATTCCCTTTAGTGAGTTGATCCAGTTCTGCTGACCTTCTATTGACTCCATAGCCCAATGGCCTAAAGACATCATTCTATCCATCTGTTTTAAGGATTCCACCATTCAATCTTCAATACAAATCAAACCCCCCCCCTGAACATTCATAACTAGCCTGAAATCCCAGCAAACAAAGCTAAATCATATAGAGAAATCCCTCTCTGAGCCATAGGTTGGCTAGAGCCTATGCTCCAAAGTTGGTTTGTGGTTACTCCGGTCATTTTCTTTCTTCTAATAACTTTTAGAAAATTTTATGAGTGATAACATAGTGGCGGCCATACTGGGGACCATTGAATCCTTAGTCCTAATAAAGCTTTAATATAATTCTAAATCTACATATTGAGCCTCTTAAAGTTTTTTGTTAGAAGTTATTTTGAAAAAATCTCACAAAAACAATCAAAAAATTTTAAATTATGGCTTCTAGGAAGACTCATTTTACTAGGGCTAATCCAGATCCAAACCCTGCCCCAGTTGTTGATAATCCCAACCTATTTTCAAGAAAATATAAAAAAGAAGAAAGTTTGGTTAGCCAATTACCATTAGTTAAATATAATTCATGTCCTGATGAGTGGATATTTTTAGAAGAACTTCCCTTTGATGTGCCATTTGATCTTTCATTATTTAAAACAAAATCTGAAAATGCAATTGATGAAATAGTTCTAGATCCTAATTTTATTGCAAGCCTTGAAATTCAACAGGCCAACAAATCAATTGATGAATATATTATGAAATTTCCACAATCATCCATTATTACTACCATGACCCCTGAGCTTTCTGAACAATTTTCCACTACTTTGAGTTCACCATTGTTCCCTTCAACTTCAACAATAATACCTTCTGAAGTCCATTATTCACCACCATTTATACCTTCACTCCCTCACCAACCTATACTTAATTGTTCATCATCTACTAGCCCTAGTTCTTCATCCACTACTACATCATCTCCAAGTACCTTAACCCCACATCTCAGCCCCTCCCAACTTACAACAATGGCAAATAGATATGCTCCTCTTGTTCTACCTGCCATACTTCATGTTATGCTTGCAAATTATCAGAGTAAGATTTTCCTATTTGATGCTACCAGTCATTACACTACCCAACAACATGTAAACAATATGTCTAACGTTTTTGAACTACATGAAATAGATGAAGCTGATGTCTAGATGAGACTTTTGCCCAAACTTTGACTAGTGATGTCAAGAAGTGGTACAAAGCCTTTCTTGCCAACCATATTGCAGACCTAGAAAATTTCCAAAGGTTGTTTATTGATAGGTGGGAAAAGAAAAAGAATCCCTTACAAAACCTTTCAGAATATGAGAATATTAGAACAGGACCTAATGAAACTATTTAAGTTTACTGCACTAGATTCAATAATATATATATAATGCAATCCCAGTTAACATTAGACCCCCACCTAACTTAGCATTGATAAATTTCCCTAATGTTTTTGACACAAATATGGCATACCAACTTAGGGAAAGAAATCCAACAACATTAGAAGAAATGCAAAGTGTAGTTGTCAGTGTAGAAGCTAATTTGTTAGGTAAAGGGGCTAGAGTTAGAAATGAAAGGAGAGGAATTGCTAAGGATGAAACTTCACCATCTGACATTAAAATAGATAGTTTAGCAAAAATTACGGAAAGACTAATGGATATAATAGAGAATATGGAGAGGACACCTCAATGGGATAACCAAAAAGCACCTCCAGTTAGAAACACAAATTTTAGAAAGAACTAAAACATTGGGAAAAATGGACCAGACCAAAATATTAGGCCTCCTTTTCAAGAAAATTATGCAGAGACATCCGATCAAGAAGATCCAAAACAAGATACACAAATTAAACTAATGGGAATAAACGATGAGGACACTATTTTTCTAACCCAATATGAGTAGGAATTGTATATGTTGCGGCAATTACAAATATAGTCTGGGGAATCATTTGATTACAAACAAGGATATGATTCTTCCATATTTGAAATACATAAATAGTATCATCTTAGAAGCAAAAATAATGTTGATGTCCCTGACCAAAACAAGAAAACAGTACAAAATCAACCCAAGAAAATAAAGGAAGCCCTATTTCAAAAATCCTCCAAATTCTCCCTAGGGAAAACCCAAAACCTTCTAGCCACATAATTGTAGACATAACCTCTGATCAACCTTCTGTTGATCAACCATCCGCTTCAATTCCCCCTAAGGAAATAGTGGACAAAGCTCAAAACATCAGATTTGAAAATCCACATAAGGAGATCCCCAATAAAGGAAAAGAAGATAAGCTTACTCAAATCCCTACTGCAAAAACTCAAAACCTTCAAACAAAAAAGGTCTCTTTTCCATTCAATTTGGGAGCAAAGATAGCGAAGCTAAAGATTTCAGTCCCTTTAATAGAACTCATCAAGAATGAAACTTATAAATCACAGATAAACTAGACCTTAAACATTGCTGAAAATGAGGATTCAGTCAACTTGTCTGATTACCAACCAGAACTCATATTTGGTCGAGATGTTAATGGAAACCATTAGAAGGAGGAGTTCCACCTTTTTACATTACCCTTAGTATCCATGACAAAATTCTACAGAATGCAATGTTGGATTCTGGGGCCTCTCACAACTTAATTCCCAAATCAGTAATGGAGAAATTAAACCTAGACATTACAAGGCCTTACAAAGACTTATTCTCATTTGACTCCAGTCAGGTAAAGTGTCTATGATTGATCAAAGACTTGTGTGTCACTTTAGTTCAATATCCTGCCGAAAGCATCCTTATGGATATTGTAGTTGCTGACGTCCTACCAAAGTATGGCATGCTGTTATCCAGATCATGTGGAGCCAAACTTCAAGGATCCTTACAACAAGATATGTCATATGCAACAATCTCTGTTTTTGGACAACCTAAGAAACTATACTGAGAAACCTTAATTAAATGTATGGTAAGTAGCCAGGATCAGCCTCAAAACTTTCCCATCTACTCCATACACTCAGATATTGATTCTTTTATCCTATATAATGTTGATCAAACACAAGAACAAATTTTAGACAGTACTAATACCAAACCAAAAGAAATTGTAGTTTCTACACAAAATGAAATTAATCAGGTTACATAACTTTTCAATGAACAAGATGGTCAAATTTCTATAAATGATGAAATGTTTGTTGCACCAGATAGTGTAAATATAGATCATGATATATTATGGCATCTAGAATTTGATGGCCCAGTTAATAGGTTAGGAGTAGGAGTGGGAGTGTGGATATATAATTTGGAAAATAATTACTCAGAAGGCCATGCATATAGATGGAATTTTTAAATGTACCAACAATATGGCGGAATATGAAGCATTAATTTTATATCTTAAGTTAGTTAGGAATCTAGGAGCTAAAAGAGTTTCTGTCATGGGAGACTCTAAACTAATTATAAAATAGATTGATGTTATATGACAAAGGACCCTAGATTAAGTTATTATTGGGGAATTATCATAGAAATACTTAACACTTTTGTAGAAACAAAGCTTGCAGTAATCCCTAGAAAACACAACATGTAAGCCCATAGTTTAGCAATGTTTGTGAGTACCTGCAAATTACCCTTCCAACCTAACCATCAATACATTACTAAAGTTAGGCACAAACTTGCAATTCCAGATAATTTGAAGAAATGGAAAATATTTTCTAATGAGAAACAGATAAATAACTTTTTAATTTCAGAAGAGGAATTTACCAATAACAATATAGATATTGATACATCAATAGATCTTGACACTAAGGATAAGATAGAAATAAATGAGGTAGAAGGTGATGAAATAGATGGACTCAACCCAACTAAATTTACCAAATTAGATGTAGATAACTTAGAGCAAATTGAGATTGATGAAATAATCAGTGAAGAAACTGAAGTAATTAATCTCAAGGATAACTTCGTACCCAAGGGATTAACCCCTATGGAAGATTTATTTGATTCAAATGATGTTCCTATGAAACCTAAAATGGAACCTTTAAGGTCTAATATAGAGGAATATAATATAGGCACCAATGAAAATCCTAAACTGATAAAACTCTCAAAATCATTATCCCCAATTGAAAAAGTGAGATACATTGAGTTGTTGAAAGAATTTTAGGATGTCTTTGCTTGGAGTTATGAGGAACCGAAATCCTATGAAACCAACATCATCCAGCATACAATTCCTATTAAAGAAAATAAAAATCCTTTAAAACAAAATCTTAGAAGGATTAATCCTGTCTTATTACCTGCAATTGAAAAAGAAATTCAGAGGATGTATGATGCAAAAATAATTGCACCAATCAGATTTTTTGATTGGGTTTCAAACTTGGTGCCGACTAGAAAGAAAATTGGTGAGATCAGACTCTGTGTAGATCTCATAAACCTCAACAAAATGTCACTAAAAGATAATTACCCCCTCCCAAAATGGATCACATTTTACAGAGAGTAGTTGGATGAACTAGAATCTCATTGTTGGATGGGTTTTCTGGTTACAATCAAATCTTGGTTCATCCAGATGACCAACCCAAAACTGCCTTTACTACTCCTTGGGGCACATTTATGTATGTAAAAAAAGCCTTTTGGGCTAATGAATGCAGGAGCCATTTTCCAGAGGGCTATGGATATAGCCTTTGAAAAAGAAATTCATGATTTCCTTGTGATATATTTAGATGATATTACTATACTTTCAAAATTTGACAATCAACATTTGGATCATCTAAGGCAAGTTCTTATTAAATGTAGGAAATTTGGAATCTCCTTAAACCCCAAAAAGTCCCTGTTTGGGTTAGAAGAAGGAAAATTGTTAGGTCACATAATTTCAAAATATGGTATAAGAATAGACCTTGTGAGAATAGAAGCCATCCTACAAATAAGACACCCTAGGAAAATTAAAGAGTTACAAGCTTTCTTAGGAAAAATTAATTTTCTTAGAAGATTTATATCTAATCTACCAGAATTAATTAGATCATTAAACAACATGTTGAAAAAGGACTCCACCATAAAATGGATTGTTGAGGTAAAAAATCCATTGAAGACATTAAACTAGCCTTGACTAAAACACCTATGTTAATCAGTCCTAAATTTGACAAATATTTCATCTTGTTTTCCTTTTCTTCCGAGGACACAATTGCTGCAGTTCTATTGCAAAAAAATGACCAGGGCTATGAACAACCCATTTCTTTCTTCAGCAAAGCCTTGAGAGATGCCCCTTGAAATATAATATAATGGAAAAGCAAGCATTGGCTTTAGTCAAAGCCATTAAGGACTTTAGGGTATACATCTTATATTCTCATATAGTAGCCTTAGTTTCCTAATTCAGTAGTTAAAGACATCCTAACTCAGGATGGTCTTGATGGAAAGAAGCGAAAGTGGATTGCTACTATTTTAGAGTATGATATAGAAATCAAACCTACTAAGTTAATCAAGGGCCAAGGTTTATCCAAGCTCATGGCTGAATCAAAATGTCAGGCCTTGGATATAAACTTATTGCAGAAATAGATAATGAAGAGGAAATGGCAACTCCACTAATTAGCCAAGCCTTTATTGGATCTCCTTGGTATGTTGATATTATTTATGTTTTACTAAATTTACAAGCTCCTCATAAATTATCTAGGACTAAAATCAAGTTTTTGAAGATGAAATCCTTGAAATTTTGTATATTAGACAATGCTCTGTTTTGGAGATATCACGAAGATATTCTTCTTAATTTCTTATTAAAATATGAATCTGAAAAAGTTTTGCAAGAGTTCATGTTGGGCAGCAGATCCCCCCACTACATGTTTTTGGGGCTTAAAGCCTGGGTTTTGGTCAATGTAATGTAAAGAATCTATGAAATGCAGGCACGGAGTGCGAAAGTCTAAGATGAGTCATAGGGTTGTCTGCCCTAAAATAATGTAATTTAATGTAAAATTGTGTCAGCCTACCCATGGTATGTGGACCATGGGATTGTATAAATAGAGAGAGGCTCTAATTGTAATGATAGTTTTTTGAAAATAAAGTAATAGAAGGATGCGAAGGCATGATTAGAGGATAGAAGTGGATCTGAAATGTATTGGGTCATAGTAGTAGGAAGAGGCTCTGCAACTGAGTGCGCAGAGGCCTAGTAGAGTCCGCAGCTGAGTACGTGGACCCCTGCAGCTGAGTGCACAGGGCAGAGTCGGGTCTGTATTGAACTGAACTTGAAAAGGATTATTAATAATGATAAGTTTGATTCGGCATATTATGCATCTATTTCGTGGATCTGTATTTTGATGTTAAGTGTTAATTGTATCTAGTTATTTATATGCACACACTTGGTAAACATTGATATGAATTCTTTTGTATGAAAATCCTTTAATTAATTAGCGAACAGAATCTAATTAAGGAAGACTTGGGTAATTAACACTGATTGCATTGGGGCTAGAGCTGCATTAAGGACACAAAGGGCTCGCTGGGGTACATAGCCCAGTAAGCGTGAAGGTTGAATCAAGTACCAATAACCACATATCAGACATCCCTAGGGTGCAAAAACCTGGTTCTATCACCCTCCCATACTACTTCAGGTGAGACCTCAATCTATGCTCCATGGACTATTGCCGAAAGGGCCAATAGTACTGAGATTTGCTTGGCTAAATCACTTTTGAACCTAAGTCAGGCCCCACCAAGCCAACAAATGGTTCTGTTGCCAGGAAATGGGATCTACCTAAGGGATGTCTGATTTTGTGCCACTGGAACCCACCAAACAAGGAAATTGAAGAGTGGTTGGACAAGAAGATTCACAAGTTCATGACACAAGAAAAGAGAACTCCGCAAGTATCTAAGAAAAGGTGGCTGGATCGCTACATGTATACAGAAATCCATGAGATTTTATTTGCATCCTTTCCTTCTGAATTGTATGAGTGGACCGTGAGGTTAGCTGACAACCAGGGAAGGTGTAGGCTTGACCAACTGATAGTGTGGACTCCAGTGTTAGTGCATAGACTAGAGGCATCAGAAGGTAAGATCGCGCGAGCTGTGGACCATTGGCTCGACTGGATAATAGGGGGATTCATCACTAAGTTCGTGGTAGACATGACCGTGAGCTGCAATGAAGCAGAATGACATTTTCTCAAGGGACTATGAGGTAAGTATATTAAATATTTGAATACCTAGATTACGATGTTGTTATGTGAAAAGTTGGTTATGTGAATACATTAATGTTTGGGATGACACGGAGTGTAAAGATCTACAAAGGTAACGAGGAATTAGAAAACAATCCCTTAATTTCACCTTCATGAGAGAGCGAGGAAGAGCTCGCTC
>APFE031247115.1:126036-154056 GCA_000404065.3 Pinus taeda | reverse complement strand
AGATGTGTGATAAGGTGCAGCTGAGGAAAGAGGACTGTGAAACCTCTTTATTTCATCATGGTTTGATTAAGTTGCTACTTTTAGATGGCCTCCAAAAGATAGGCAGAGACTAGAATTCGTTTATTTTCATGGTTGGATTCCAAAGCAAGACTGGCCTTACTCCACAACCAGCCAGAGAATTCACCATAGCTGATCTTCAAAAGGAAGTAAGAGCTAAAAAGCAAACCAAGTCACAGCTAAGAAAACCAGTGAAGCCACTAATCATTCAAGAACATCCTCAGAAATCAACAAAGGAAAAAACTCAGGGTAAGAAGATTGTACCTGAAACAAGCAGATCTGAAGAAGTCTCAAGGGTGAGGACAAGAAGCCAAATAAATAAGGAAAAAGGTAAAGCCATAGCTGTTGAAGAGAGCCCTGTGTCTAAGGCAAACTTGAATGATTTATTACAAGCCATTGAATTCGAGCAGTCTGAACCAGTTCATATTGATTGACACAGTCACTGCAAGAAGGTAACAAGAAGTCTAAGGCCTCAAAAAGGCTTAAATTCGATGAGCCAGGTGAAGAATTTATTTTTAAACCCAGAAGACCTATTACAAAGAAGCAAGTAAAGGAAGCACTGCCAAGAACAGAGGAACCGAGAAAGTTAGGCAAAAAGATACAAGCAGAACAGACATCACATCTCAAGGAGATAATATAGCAGCCATAAAGAGCCAATTAGAAGCAGGTAAATATGAGATTGCCAAACTGAAGAACTCTGTTAGAGAGTATACAATTGTGCATGCAAATTATCGTAAAGTTGTGTGGAAAGGAAGTGAAACCCTAGAAAACCAGTTAAATTCAGTAGTGGATGGCCATGCACAATTTCACACATGGACAATACCAACAATCAAAGAGGCCAAATACATTAGAAGGATAAATATGAAGCTAAGAGCTGGGAATAGAGCTATGAAGAAGAAAATTGAAGACCTGAAGGCACAGCTAGGCCAGTTAACTGCTAATTGAATTTTCTTTTTAGGAAAGGTTTTGTTCCAAATTTTTGTCAAATTTGCTTAGTCTTATTGTTTTGAAGACATGTAAATCCCTGCTATACATATGAAAAATCAAAGGGAGTTTTTGGCAATCAAATGTTTGGGTGATAAAGATTTCGGGTCAAAAGCAAGCTATTTCAAATAATTCAGCAGTTTCGTAGCACGCTACAAAACTGCTGTAGGTGATGATTTTAACGCAGACAGGCAGATTTGTATTATGAACGGGAATTTTGAAAGAGAGACATCTAAAGGGTACGCAAGACATCAAATGGAGCTACAATAGTCATTCAGATCAAGACAGGTGTACATTTAAAAAGGTGGAATATTTTAACCCAAGTTTAAATTTCTGTTGTAAAGCCCCTTTATCACCGTTCAAAAGGTATTAAATGATTTGCATACAAGGAACTTTGCCTGCACACATGTCCATCAATGCAGCCTACAACACATCAAGAACGTGGCAGTGTTCCATATTTTGGGTTATTAAAGGCTAGAAGACATGCTGTTGTACATTCGAGCAATTTGAGGAAACAGGAACCGAGAAGCAGGGGACATCTCCTAATACTACTGAGCAGTTAAAGATTCAGCGTTCAAGGTCAATATGGAGTATTAAACATCCATCTCATCCAAATCGAAAGAGGACCAGGTGTCAAAGAACAAGGAGAAGCCACTATTGCATGGAAAATGGAGTTAGAGTCATAGTTAATTTAGAACTCTTTAAAACTCCAGTCAGCACTTTATTGTATTTAATAGTTAGTTAAATAGCTGATAGGTGTCATTAGAGATAGTTATCGAGTTATCAAATTCCCCTCATGCTGGAGGAGGAAGCTTGAATTAGTTAGAATAAGGATTCTATATATAGCTGAAACAACAATGTAATGGGGGCTGGAAATTTTATAACAGATTACTGTTTTGGCTTATGTAAAGACAAAGTTCAGTAATATAAGTTGGCTGCTTTTCTTCTTAGGATTCATGAAGGATTTCCATGTTCAAAATGTGTGATTTTATTCTTTCCTTAATGTCTTTTACAGTTGCATAGATGTGTAATCACTCAGAATTCACTGATTGTGCTCTGATTTCCTATATGCATTTATGAACTGTGGTTTTATATGAGTTGTGTTCTAAACATCCAAATGCTAAATGCCCTGACTTCTATGTAAAGGCAGTATCATTGTTTACTGAAGTATGATTGACTCCATAGGCCCAATGGAAACTTATGTAATGTTTATCCAGCCTTCATATTTGTCAATGTTATTCCACAAGAGTTAGCCATCTTATTATTAGTCAAAATCAATAACCCTTTGAGAGAGCCCTCTCAGGCTAAGGAGGCTAAGCCTTAGTCAAAAGATTGGTTTGAAACAGTTACTTGAAGTCTTCCTGGTTTGCAGCCTTCCAGGGTCTGATTTTGAGATAACACATCTGATGTTATTGTTATGGTTTATATATGAATGACTATTTCAATGTATAACTAACCATCTACTTATATGCTATAAAGTTCATTTCACTATAATGCTTTATCTATATGCTGCTATGTGTATTCGAATTGGTTGATTTTTAAGTTCGAAGATCATCAGGAGTTGCAAATGGTTTGAACTTGGCTGGAACTACCGAAACGAAGGAAATCTGGGTATGTTAATCTCGCATAGTTAGTTTGTTTAAGCATGTTGCCTGAGTGTTATGCTTGTTTCTTGCTGTAGATTACCCCTTCTCTAATAGTGTTCTGACCCAAACCCCTAGGGGACTTATTCCCTCAATATAATTGGCGACTTCATTGGGGATAACAATCTTGTTATTCCTAGTTTGGGTTATTTAGTGCCAATTAGGGGTCAGTTCTTAGTTTGCTTGCTGTCACTGTACTGCTTGCTCCTATAGGAACTCAGACTTCAAGTCTGATCTTTTTCATCAGGCCTAATTTTTTGTTTTTTCTTGTAAAACTTCATATATGCACCTTTGTCTATTTACAGAAGTGTACACACGCCTGTTTCTATGAATTGAAACCACGTATACATGAGTTTCTTTTGGCAGAAGCATGTGTACACATAGCTGTGTGGAGACACAATCGCATATACAATTTTTTGCATGAATTTTTCAAATCTTTCTTTCTGGAGAGATTTGTTTCTTGGTTTGTGTGGTTTCTGAGGGGTCAATTTCTATTTTCAGAATTTAATTTTTCAGTGAGTTTACTATTACAAATTATCTCCTGCTTTGAAAAGTCTTTGGCCTCATCTTGCTTTACAGTGAGTTTTATGATTTGTGTTTGAACACGCAAGGCTTCTTATAAAGGTTCTTGATCATTCTGGTCTTCCAAAACAAAAGATTGTTTACAATCTTTGTGTCAAACTTCATTTTTATGGTTTCTTTGCTTTACTTCTTGTCAATTTTGTGGCCATTCATTTTTTTCTTGCTTTTCGAAAGTTTCTTGTTGACGAATTTGAAAGTGTGCCTTTCCTAATTTCTTGATCAGTTTCTCAAAACTATTTTTGCTACTTTTGGATCGTTTAGTGCAAGTTGAAACACCTATTTTGTTCAAGTTTTCATTCATGCTGAATTGATAACTTACAAAGTTTCCTTGTGATTTGCTTTCGGTATTTGAGTCTTTGGTGGCATTTTGAGTGCTTTTGAAAAGTTGTTTTTATCGTTTTTTGAAAAAGAAAAGTCCTTCAAAAACATTGTTTTTGCTTTCTTGCCAAATTTGAGTTTGGTCTCTTTGGTTTTTGAGAGTGATTTGGGATCTTTTTTATTAGTCCTTCTTGTTTTGGGAAAGATTTTGTGTTAAAAATTCTTATTCCTTTCAAACACTTAAGTTAGCTTATAAACAGATTGCTTTCATTTCTTTTTAGAGTAATCTAGAATTTTGCATTATCATGTACACTTTGCATTAGGGTAGTTTTGCATTATTAAAGCATCAATAATTTTTTAGTTTTTGTGAATGTGAAGTCTGCTACAAGAAAAGAAAAAGAATTTTTTTTTTGCTTTATAGAAGTTTCTTAGAACCCAAGTAGAAGTTTCTTTTCATCGAAGAACAAACAAGTGCATTGCATATAAGTTAGTTTTTCATTAATTTCTTTTGTGTCATAAGAACACCATCAGTTTCACTTCCATACTGTCCCTTTGACTTAAAAAAAACAACCACTCAAAATCAAGCGCTTAATAAAATAAACTAGAACTTTTTATATTGTCAATCAGATACACCAACAAGTTTTAGGTTATTAGGGGCCTTGGATTAGGTGAGAGGAGAGTAAACTCTCCAAGGCCATTCTAAATTGTAAAACGTAGAAGTCTAAATAAAGAGTGGAATCCAATAGCATTAGGGAGACTGAGAAAGCTCCGTGACTAGGAGTTAAGCACAAGGGTTTTTGAAGATAAGGATGAGAGACACACCCTCTCTTACTTGTCGGATCTTACCTCATGACTGTTCCGCCCAGCTTCTGATACAAGTTGGTACCTTTAGTTGCCTATCCTAGGGATCTACACAGATGGCTATGGAGGGGAATCCCGTGGCACCTGAGGTTGACGTTGCATCACATTCAATAGTACTTCTAGAGGGCACCCTTGCGAAGCTTGGGGGCTTGCACCGACAAAGGCTGTTGTCTGGAGGTCAGCGTAACTACCTCTGATACCTTCGCTAGTAGACTTGGGGCGTAATTACCCTAATCTATTTTCGGAAGGCCCTTATTATTCACTTTCTTGTATTTTGGTGTCTGGTCCTAATCACCCAGAGCAGAAATATTTGGAAGTTGTTTGTCTGTTGAATTCTTTAGGGACATTTTTTAGTGTGTGTTTTGTGCTTCTAGTCGACCTAGCTTTCAATTTTCTTGAGTCTTTAAGTAGATCTTATTAAAATAATCCAAAGTGGTTGACCGATCACTTAGACGGTCCTATAGAATTCGTGGGTTTTCACTTGCGAGTCCAGAGCCTTCTCCTAGAAGGTGCAAGAGCGATTCTACTAGTGGTTTTCAACCAGTGGCAGTTGGCGCATCAAAGATTGATCCTTGGCTTGGGGGCATCAATGTACAAGTAGACCTAGTACTACCACAAAGTTAGGGAGGAACATACCAATTCTTTCTCGAGTACTCTTCCAGTCGGAAGATAATATTGAGGTAGAAGAGCTCTCAGAGTCAATTGCAACTCCAAATTCTCCTCTCCCTTATGATCATCTGAATGTATTGTTATACGTCGAAACTCCGACACATAGGCCTTCAAGCCTAGTTCCACACACAAACATCCCTTCGACGACCACTGTTGCAAGCATGGCATCCACCATGAGTGCTACGAGTATGCAGACTCCTATATCAGTACAAGGGGGAGGAACTATTTCTATCCCTTCTACATCTTTATTTGGGTCTACTACCAACACATCCTTTTTTGGATGTACTTCCAATCCATCCATGAGTGGAAGTTCCCAAGCTAATTCATCCAATTTTGGATTCGTCCCTTTTGGAATGCCCTCTCAAGGTATTCCTTCAGTTCCATTAAGTATACCATTAACCACCTCCACATCCATGATGAGTGGATCTACCTCTTTTCAGGGTTTCCCATTTGAAAGTGATCATATACCACATTCCAATCTGATAGCCGGGCCTCTACCTTTTCCTTTCACGGGTCAAGGTAGTAATCCCTTCGAGAGTTGGACAAACCCTGCAGTTAGCGGGATAAGAATTGGGAGTCAGATTTTCAGCCAACAAGGGAATGTGCGGTATTCCTCAGTGAATTTATTTCAAGGTTTTCCACCCTTAGCTAATGCTTAGAACCCCTACCAAGGGTTGTAAGCTTCTTATAATAAATTGTTAGGGGGAAACTTTGCCGGTTACGGAGGTTTTTCGGCTAGAGTTGGTCAAACTCCAAGTTTTACTGGACCACAAGGGTCACCTTTTGGTTCAGTAGGTTCTACCAATTACTTCGAGTAACCTAGTGCCTTTCAAAATCCAGGTCATTATTTTCCAACTTTTTGGAACCCCGCACAATCTGGGTGGAATCCCCAAGGTCCTCCATGACTTCTGTTTCTGGCCATGCTCAATCTACCAGACTTGACTAGTTTAACGAACGATCCGATCATATAAAATCTGGTTTGGCCTCCGGTCCCAACCAAACTTCCATCGGATATCCCAAAATTCGAAGGGAAGGTTGGTGAATACCCGAGCGACCATGTAACCACATTCCATTTATGGTGTTCATCTAACTCCCTAATCGATGATTCGATCAAGCTGAGATTATTTCAGCGCATCTTAACTAGGAATGTGGCTAAGTAGTATATAGAGTTTCTAGGGGGCACCTTTGCATCTTTTGAAAATTTGGCTAACATTTTATTAAACCATTTCCAGTTGCCTATCTGTTACGAAGCCAAAACTAAACTTCTAGCCAATTTTCATTAGGACACTGCTACTCACATTTCTGATCATATTCAGGAATGGAGACGGAGAAAGAGGCTCATCAAAGCTGAAATTCCACCTGAATTCTATCTCAAATGGTTTTTAAAATCGTTACAGGCCGAGACCTCCAAGGATATTTATATGTCCGAGGTGTATTTAGAAGAGCAGGCTATCATTCGCGCCCAGCAATTAGAACTGATATATTCTCAGTCTGGGACTCTTTAGAAAATCTTGCCTAATGCTCCTACATCCACGGTTGATATAGCCAAACTGAAGCCAAGTCTGCATGCTAGCAGTATTGTTGGATCGATTGATGCAAATGCGGTGAATGTTTTAAGCCAATTGCAACAGTTGTCTCTACAAACTACTTCTTCCAATCAGGCTGCACTGCCTACTCCTTCACTTTACCAACCTTCTTCTGTAAATGTCGTTCAGGCTTCTAACCCTAAAGGAAATCAAAATTCTAATGGGAAGAAGAAGGGACGAGGTAAAAAAAAAATCAAGATGGGAAGGATAATGCAAATAAACCTGGCGATGGTGCTAATGAGGGTAGAAATGAGTCTAAGAAGAAAGTTAAATTTCCTTGCAAGTTGTGCAGTGGAGATCATCTGACTTGTCTTTGCCCAAAAATTCAAGATGCTCAGTGCTTGTTAGTGCAGCAAGGGTCTTCTAGCTCCCAAGTTGTCTTAACTAACCCTTTCCCCCAAGGGCAGCAGTTGCTTGCTGGCACAAACTCTAACCTGGTACCTCTACAGGGGGAAACCAGGAGGGAGATAATTCCTCAAATGTTTTCATGATGAGTTCTAATGTCAATGTGGCTACACGGTCATGGGATTATGGTGAAGCTAAATCATCCAAGGATAAATATGTTCCTGAAACTATGGACCCACTTTATATCAAGCGACCCTCTGTCGAGTCTATACCTCGGATACCGAAAGGTTCTACAAAGCGTGCTACTATTAACCCTAATGCTAGGGCAGCCCAAAACTACTCCGTAGAAGATATGGCTCAGATTCCATGCGCAATGTCTACTTTAGAGGTACTCCAATCATGTCCAGCTCAAAGAAGTGCTTTTCTTTCGGCAATGGGGGCAGTACATCCAAATAATTCTTTAGCTCTCACTTTTGATATGCATAATGTCAAAAAGAGACTTCCTCATCATATGACTTTCAAAATAAAGTCTACTTACTGGAAAACCAATATTTTTCAGACAGTTATAGATGAGGGAGCTTCCACATGTGTCATGTCTATGTCATGTTGGAAGGCCATTGGATCACCTTCGGCTATTCCTTCACCTACACTTCTGACGGCATTTGACGGACATTCTCATAGGCCACACAGGATTATCCTAGCCTTTCCTATAGGTGTTGGAGGAAAGGTTGTTAACGTCGAAGTAGAAATCGTTGATGCCAACCTAGATTACAATCTCCTCTTAGGACAAAATTGGATTTATGAAATGGATGTCGTAGTTCCGACTCTGTTTCGTGTCATTTTTTTTCCTCATGAGCAGAGAATTGTTAAAGTTGATCAATTGGATTATACTCTAGTTGACCCTCGTGCAACTTTGGATTCTACTATTATATTGGTGGATAACCCTCGTCAATCTATCGAGAATCTAGGAGTTGGGATGTACTCTTCCTTAATGGGTGTATTTGATCTTCCCCCTCCTTCAACTAGAATCGATACGATTTCATCCTCCAAGGAGCCTTTCCAAAAAGAGTTTGTTCAAACTCATTATTTTTAGGATCTTGGAACCTTACCTTCATCTGTGACCACATCAGATGAGGGGTAGGTGAGTGCAATAGCATCTTCTATGTCTGCAGTAGAACTTAGATATCAATTTGTCAATAACTCTGTAGATGACCATCCGACTCCTTTTTCAGAGGAAGATTTAGATGGTAATGTGGCTCCTGCTTGAACCCTCGACTCCACTTCTGCTTTGGATTGATTAGATATAGTTTTTCCATCTGACGAAGCAATATTTGAAGCAATGAAGGTTGTAGATCGACCATTGGAATATTTACATCATCGTTCATATTTTCATCCTCCTTTGCATGAAGTTGAATCTAGGTCCGCCAGTTTGCCTACTAGCGATGTTTGTACGGTTCCTTTGGCTCCAACACAATTATCTACCAAAGGTAATATATTGATTGGTTCAATGACTGCACCTATAAACGTCTCTAGGAAAAAGCTGGCGGAGCCCCCTGATGGGCTCTACCTTAAGAGGGACTTTTCTTAAGTTATGACCGAGCAAATGGCTTCTTTGTATATTCTGTATTTTTTCACATATTCTATCGGGAGTTTTTTGTGATATCGACACTTTTCTGATTAGCTTTGGCAGGTGTTGATGGATGATTTGGTCCATTTCAGATTCGCCGATGGTGCTATTCGGCACACTCAGAATCTTACTTCCATAGCTTGGGTGATTTATTATCCATCTGGTCAGTTGATGGTGTCAAGGGGAGTATGTATTGGTTTTGCGTCAAATAATATTGCCGAATATACTGTCATCATTAATTTTCTATCTGAAGGTATTTCTTATGGAATTGATTCATTAGTAGTGTATCTTGATTCACAACTAGTAGTCTCACAATTGGATAACATTTATCAGGTTCGGGATCCTTATTTATATTGTCAATTGTTTACAGTGATGGTGTTGCAAAGATCATTTGTTTTTATTACTTACTTGCACATTCCATGATCTGACAATTCATTAGCAGATTCTATCACTAATCAAGCATTAAATTGGCATATCATTCATTCATCAAGATAAAAACAAACATAAAAAATTTGGGATTATATATATATTATAATATATATATATATATATATATATATATATATATATATATATATATATATATAATATATATATAATATAATATATATATATATCTATATATATATATATATATATATATATATATATATATATATATAATAATATATATATATATATATATATATCAGAAAATATCCCATGTGTACATAAAGTGTTTCAAAAATAGTATACAAAATTGGGACTAAATGCCCATAATTATGTCCAGTATATCTAATGACTCGGCTCAAGATGAGCAGTTAAGTAGGTGACTACTACTTTGGCCACACGCCGAAAAAGGTGAACTCAATCGCATGGTACTCCTACCACATGGTGCTGCATATGCTCAGGTAGATCTTCTATGGCCTCCATCGGTACTTGCTGAGTCAATCTCACCAAGTTTCGTTGGATTGCATACAGGACCCTCTCTGTCTCTGTAGCCACCTCTTCGGCACCTCTTCCGTGACGCCTGTGTCGCAGAAATCTGTCTGGTTGTACCAGACCAACATCTGTAACATGATCATTATGTCAGTATTTCAATCCCATAAAAAATATATTTAATTTCATTTTCATATTTAAAAAACATAAAAAATCTTAAAAATTGATAAAACTTAAAAAATGGTTACCTATCTCTCCCCATGCAACGTTTGGTGGCAGCACCAAGTCTGGATCTCCTCTGAAATCCATGGCATCATAGGGATAGTTGTCCATAGCGATGATTTGTTGTTCCCACCAGGAGAAGAACTCATCATTGAAAGCAGTCCTCGGTGTTAGTGTCGGTATCTTCATCCCTCTGTTAGAGATCAAATCCTCTTGTTGCATTTCATATTAGGTGTCCCGCTCAGTCATTTTCATTCCATTAGACACATGGATCATCTGACGATAGTGGCTTCCCAACAATTTTCCTCATGTCCCTCATGTCATTCACCTGTTGGTTCATGTCTGTTCATTAAAAAGGCATATATAGTCTTCTTTTCATTAAAAATTGCAAAAGGTTGTCTTTAGGGTTTCAGTGCCAAGTAGGTCTAGGGTTTCATTAGGATTTTATCCATAAATGCTTCAAAGTGTCCAATAATTACCAGCAAGCCATGAGGAGGTTTCATCATCAATAAATTTCATCGACAAGTGTTCGAAAATGTGTTTTTCCTCAAAATTCTGTTTTGAGGAAAGAACAGAGTATTTAGCCTTTATTGTAGTAAAATCATGTAAATTTTGTTTTCTTCATTGCAAATTCCTTCATCTGCACCCTGGCTTCTTTCCTTAGCCTAAGAAGCTCCAACACCTGCAAAAACAAGCAAAGTTCAACCCATTTAGTTCATGACAAAGCCAAAAAGGTGAAAAAGTCCAAAAAAGAGAGTTTGAAATAAAGTCATTTTGAAAACATTGTAAAAGTGGGTTTCATGAGCTAAAATCTTAAAATCTCTTTGTTTATAAGCAATGCCTTCATTTGAAAGTTCATTTGTAAAAGACTAGCAATGCAAAGTGATTTTGTTAAGAAAGAGGAGAAACTTGGGTGAAAATCGCTCCTGGTGACCAGTGCGGCGCACTGGGCAGGAGGCGTGGCGCATTGGTGAGGCGCGACGCACTGGGCCTCAAAACTCAGTGTATTTTTGCACAGGTGTGGCACACTAGTGAGGCATGGCACATTGGGTATGCTGCACGGCGCATACAGTTAAAGGGCCTGAAAAGTTCCAGAACGGCCTCCAATCGCCAAAAATGCACAAATTCACTTTGTTCCAAGTAGGTTGAGCTCCACTTCTGCTGTTCATCCAAGTTTGGTGTTTATGTTATCATGGTTGATGTGGTGAGTGTTTAAACAAATACTCAAACCCTACCATTTCAAATTCCTCAAAAAAAGGTTGCTGCCTAGGGTTTGACAACTATTTGCTACCAAGTCTATCCTCTTTCCATCATTCCCTTATTCCATTTTTTCCCTGATTTCTTTGTTCCCTAAGTTCCTCTACCCCCTAAATTCACTAATCTGCTATCCCAAGTTCCCTTTCCCAAATTTCCTATTGTAAAATTCCAAACCCTAACCCCCTAAACAAATCTATCCCAACAGTCCCTAATCCCCCACTATTTTTCCCTCCCCTTATACTCCCTCATTTCATTGTTTTCCCTTGGTGGCAGAGGTTGAACAATCATTAAAGGCAGTCCAGCACAGTTTGACACATCACCACCCATCTCTTCAAGACAATTTTTCTACCAGTAGTCATGGCATCTAATCCTTCATTTGATTATGAAGTGGAGACCCAAAGTGACTCACCTGCAGAAGGACATGCACCCAGGAGGCCTCATAGAGGGGGCAAACATATCAGACAAGAACCAATCACCCTGACTGAATTGCAGCCATGCCCTCTTGCCATCTCTTGTTTCCAATATCAGTCATGTTATGAATTCTGCGAGAAGGTTGCTAGGATTCAATTTCATCATGAGTTGGTTCGCTTGTTTGTACTGCATTTACATGGTGATCAGGCCACTCTAGCTGGTGTCACTTTCACACTAACACCATAGTCCATTTCATTAGTAACCGGTATTCCCAACATTGGAGAGCCATGGAACAAGAGGCAGAAAATTGATCGGTAGCATTACGAACCTTACATTAAGCCCGGCTTCCTGAGACAGCTCAAGAGAGTGTTTCCTTTTCGGTACCTCAGAGACGAATATGCTCCTTTAATGAAATTGATCATGAAGTATTTCAGCTGTGAGGGCCAGTTCTCCCGTTTGTATGCTTATCACATCAGGCTGCTCATGCATTTTACCCGGGTATGGATGATGAACATTCCTTATTTCATATGCCAAAATATTGAAAGGATGACCACTCTAGTGCAGCACAAGACCCCTCAGCAGCAGTTTAACAGTATTTATCATTTTGCTCTTATTAAAATTGTGGTTGTTCATCAGCTTGGATTGCAGGGAATCCCTTGGGATGATTTCGTCTCTCGTGAGTTTTTCAGAGCTCCTCAGGGACCTTCAGAGGTTTTGCATGAGATAGGTGGATCTTCTTATCAGCATGAAGGTCATGAGACACACAGTGCTACTGTGCCGGTATTTATCACTTATCAGAAGGGCACTAGCCAATTGTTTGCGGCAACAAAGCGAGTGTTATCTCCACCTGGGGTGGAAGGGGTCTCGCTTCCAACATCAGCACCACAGGTTCAGGACAAAGGCAAGAGGCCAATGCAAGATGAAGGGCCTTCAGGTGAGTGGGACTTTATTCTTGTTGAGGATATTAATATGGGCCTGGAAAGCACAAGTCTCAAAGAGATCATCCAAGAGCAGCAGACAGAGATCAAAGCCTTGTCCCTCAACTTGGAGAGGGACAAGTGGATTATAAAATACTTGGAGCAAAGAAATAAGCATCTTGAAGATCAGCAGGTGATTATGGAGTTACAAAACATTCGGGAGAATCGCGAAGCTGCCCAAAGGAGGAGGGTGGAGTTCACTTCACTTGAGCAAGAGATCAATGCTGATCGGGAGTCTTGGCTCGAGAGATTCAACATCCACTTAGAGAGGCTGTTGGACAAGGCCAATAGGGACAAAACATTGTTGAGACACATGGCTTTTTACTACATGGCGCGGAGCAAGGTTTGCAAGGCAAGAATAAGGAATTAAAGGCAAAACTAAGGAAGGCATCAAAAAGGCAAAAGAGGCAAAAAGAGAATGATCAATTCCAGATATTGGCCAAGGGATCCTTGGCCCATCATAGCTCTTGATAGAGAAGGTCCAACCCAAATTTCAAGAAATTTGGAGCAATTTTTGTATAGAGTTTTTCTCCGTATGCACCGCCCCACGTGGAGCTTGCTTTTGCTAGAGGGCTCCAAATTACAAAAATGTTACATTTCTATATTTTTCATGAAAATTTATGCTTTCCTACCTATGGCCAAGAAATTTGGGCAGGTTTTGAGCCCTCAAAGAGGTCAAAAACACTCAAAAAATGACCTCACTGCCCATATTTTGACACACAGGAAGCAGTCTTGGGAGATTGGATTTTTGACAGCGCTAATGAAGGCCAAATTGAAAACCTCCACTTGGGTTAGAAAGTATACTGATAGACCTTTCCAAAAAGCACACTTGGAGCTAATTTGGACATCGGGAAGGCCTCCAAAAGTGGGTCCAAACAGGCATGGTGCATAGAGGAAAAATTGCCAGTTTGACCCAGTTTTGCTCTGTTTTTCGCCCAGTTTTGCCTAGTTTGACTTTTTTACTTTCCTAATGGAAAATATATGATGTAATTTGATAAAAATTGATGGATAATGATGTAAATATGTGGATTTTTACTTGTATAGGTAGATTCATCAGTTTAGAGGTTGTTTCAAACTGAATGATTCAGTTTCCTTGTTTCTAAAGGCATGATGTTATGTTGCCTAGATTCCAGTTCTCAGTTTAGGATTAGTTGGACCAGCTCCTAAATAGGTGAGCTCGACCCCTAGAGGCAAGGAGGAGCTATGTTTTTCTATATTATGTTGTTTTTCAGTCATTAGCATGGTTGGACTCTTGAGAAAGCCTTGAGCTTCATTGTACTTTCATATTAGCATTTTGGCTAAGGAATTGAGACCAGGGTTTGCAGCACTCTTTGGGATCCATGTGGCAATTTGTCTTGGTACAGTGCTTTCTTTTGTAATTGTGAATTTTTTTATTTATGCCATTCTCTATCTTATTTCTTCTTAACCAAGCGAACAAGAGTATTAGTAGAATCCATTGAAAATGTAGTGCTCTACTTGAGGTTTGCTTTAGTTTCTTGATGTTTTCAGCTGTTTGGAGAGGATCCATGATTTACCTTGCCCTCTTCAGCTCCTCACGTGTCTGCTCCTTCCATCTCAATCAATTTTAAGTGCCAAAAATGATTTCCTACCTTGCCCCATTGAGACCTCTGCAGGATTGTGCCTCATCCCCGCACCCAAAAACTGCCTTCTCATCTGAGCCAACAAATCATCAATTCAAACCAATCCACCTCCTACACGCATATACTTAGCCTAATATCAGTAACTATATCAGTCATCTCAAGCCCTTAGTGACCATAATTAGCTGAGATTGACCCGGAGAGAGCCCTCTCCTAACCTGGTAGGGCTAGCTAGCAGGCTGAGCGTGGTTTGATGTGGACCTAGAAGCTTACCTTTTCAGCCTGAGGTAAATCTAGGCTCTAACATAGTGGTGACCATACTGGGGAATACAATGATTGTTTGTTAGTATCCTACATTCTGAAATTACAGACGAAGTCTGAAGATTAGCCAGGTAGCCTTTGAAAGGCTTTTGCTTTGCATTAGCGCAAGTAGATAAATGCTACTTTAGTCAATCTTCAGTCTAGTCTCATTAACGAAAAATCTACCCTGCAATTCATCCTAGTGCATCTGATAATTCTAATCTTTGGATGATAAGTTTAGGATTAGATAGGCTGAAAAAGTTGTTAATGTCCATTTGATCTCTTGGAAATAATAACACACTTGCTTCTAGAAGATATACCAGAGCCAATCCAGATCCAAATCCTCTTCCTGTATACGAGAATCCCAATCTTATTCCAAGAATCCTTCGTCAAGAAAGTTCCGAGACTCCCATGTTTAAATCTCATTCATGCCCTGCGCTTTTCAGGTATCTTGAAGAGCTTGATTTTGATGAACAGTTTGAGTTATCATTGTTTAAAACCAAATCCGAAAGTGCACTTGGTTCTACAGTCCCGATTCCGGACTTTGTTGCAACTCTAGAAAGTGAAAGGGCTAATAAGTCAATTGAAAATTATATCTTAAGACAGCTTTAGACTGCAATTGTGACTTCAAATATCACTGATTTCCTAGAAACTGCATCTGCAACCCTCATATCTTCCATAACTCCATCCAACTCAAGGATTCCCACTGAACCACCCTTTATTCCCCCTATCCCTGTGTAACCTATTATCTCTGATCAAAATTCTGTAGTAGTATCGCCTCCGTCTACTCCTTCTACTCCTCAAACTTCCAAAATTGCTTCGCCTCTGCACACACCTCCTCATACACCCCGTACATCAGCTGCACCTACTCCCCCAACATCTCCAAGGCTGATTACAAATCCACTGAGAGCAATGGCTGCTCGTTTTGCTCCCCTTGTGCTGCCTTAGAATTTGGATGAAATGCCTGCCGATTATTAAATCAAAATTCCTTTGTTTGATGGCACCCCTCCCAGTGTTTCAGCTCAGCAACATGTGGACAAAATGAAAGATTTCTTCAAGCATTATGAGATTGATGCAGAAAATGTAACAATGAGACTATTTGTACAAACATTTGGTGGTGAAGTTAGGAAATTGTTTAGAGCGTTGCCGGCTGCAAGTATCACCACACTGGCCAACTTGCAAAGATAGTTCTTAGATCGTTGGGACGTCAAGAAAAATCCTCTCCAGATCCTCGCCGAATATGATCACATCAAGCAGAATGTAGGTGAGTCTGTCCAAGATTATTGCATTCATTTCAACTCTGTTTATAATGCAATCCTTGATCATCTAAGGCCACCCATGGGGCTAGCCTTGATTAAGTTTCCAGACGGTTTTGATACTGATATGGCCTACCAATTGAGAGATAGAGATCCGACAACCTTGGAAGATATGCAGAAGATTGCAGTCAGTGTGGAGGAAAATTTTCTTGCCAAGAGAGCTAGAGCAAGAGCCGAGAAGAAAGTCACAATAAACGAAGAGTCTTCCTCGTTAGAGCAAGTACTTCAGAAGGTGGAGCAGATGCTTGAGAGAATGAAAATTTACAAGCCTAAACCTCAAGTTAGAAATCCTAACTTTCATGGCTAGCAGCAGCCACAATATAGAATCAAACAAAGAGAGCAGCGAGCCCAAGATCAAGCAATGCAGCAGCCAGTGCAAACACCTCTTCAGCAGAACTTTGTGCATGGTCCAGAATCAGATGAAGAAGAAGATGTGATTGGAGCTGAAAATCACTTCTTTACGCCTGATGATATGTCTATTTTCATCACTGAGGATGAGGAGTATTCCGAGAATTCAGATGAACAAAGAGATGACAATTTAATTTTGGCAAATGAGACAATTCTTGATGAAGAATCCGATGAATACCAAAGAGGATACATGAATGCTTTGTTAGCTTAGGAGCGACAATATTCACTCCATAATAGAGATGTGCTCGTGAACCCAATTCAGAAAAGGAAGGAGGCAGCAACTTCGAAGAATGATCCTCCTAATGTGCAGAAAAAATGAAAAGAGATAGCTGATCCCACCACTAGCAAAGCACCATCAACAAATGAGAGATCCAAACAGCCAAGTGGGTTAAAGGAGAAATCTGAAAAGAAGGATGTTCCAGCGAAAGAGGTAGAAAAAGTTTCAGTTTTCAATTTGGAAAATGAAATTTCCAAGATAAAGATATCCATTCCTTTGACTGAGTTGATGAAGAACAACAATTATAAGGGTCAGGTTTCTAGAATTTTGAGTTTAGATCCATCATCTGATATGGTGAATGTGGAGGATGACAGTCCTAAGTTGATTTTTGCCCCAACATTGGAAGGTCAGTCTCAAGAAAGTGATGTAGCTCATTTCTACATTAGTCTCAGGGTACATGACTTTCTATTGCATAATGCTATGTTTGACTCCAGAGCCTCGCATAATCTCATGCCCAAGGCCATCATGGAGAAATTGGGACTGGACATTATGAGGAAGTATCATGACCTTTACTCTTTCGATTCTAGGAGGGTAAGGTGCATCGGTCTTATCAAGGATTTGGTGGTCAGTTTGGATCAGATCCTGGCCAAAAATGTTTTGATGGATGTAGTTGTAGCGGATATACCTCCCAAATTTGGCATGCTTCTTTCCAGATCTTGGGGAGCGAAGATCAAAAGGATAATGCATCTCGATTTCTCCTATGCTACCATTCCTGTGTTTGGGCAGATGAGGAAACTATATCGGGAACAAAAGATGAAATACATTATCACTAGCAAGGAGAAACCAGTCAATCATCCAATCAATTATGTAAATACTGATTTGGAATCATTTGTTTTGTATTCAAATAGCTTTAATGATGTAAATAGCCAAGTAGTTCAGGTAGAAGACATTCCTGAGATCTCTGAAAATTTCAGAGAAGTTTTGAAACAAGAAAGACAAGCCGCTGAGCAATCAGCCTTCCAACAGTAGCAACACAATGATAGACAACAAAGAAAAGAAATAGCACAAACAGAGTTCCAACACGTGGAAGAGGATGAAGCAGGCCTATGGGTCATGGATTTTGATGGTACGGTAGGAAGAGAAGGTGTTGGAATTGGCATATGGATACACAATCCTGTTTTCGCCCCAAACAAAGTGCCAAGCAATGTCAAGGTCTGCTCTTATAAGCTAGCTTTTGATTGTTCAAACAATGAGGCCGAGTACAAAGCTTTGATTACTGGTTTAAAAATTCTTAGAAAGTTGAATGCCAAAAGGATTTCAGTGTATGGCGACTCCAAGCTAGTCATCAAGCAAGTAAAAGGGGAGTATCAAGCAAAACATCCTAGAATGTGGGCTTACTGAAATGCAGTGCTTGATATTTTGCGAGCATTTTCAGATTATACTTTAACTTGTGTTCCTCGTGCTCAAAATATCATTGCCGATTCACTTGCAACAACAGCAAGTAATCTCAAAGTTCCAATGAACTCAAACAACAAGTTTGAGATTCATGTGAAGCATCGCCCAGTTGTCCCAGAAAATCAAAGGTATTGGCAAGTGTTCCAAGATGATGATGAGATCGATGAACTGCAGAACAAAGGTAAATTTCAGGACACTTCTATTGCTGAGGAATATGATGATGGAGATTTGGATATAGAGGTCAACCAGATGGAAGTGTTGCAGCTCAAGGACAACATCATTCCTAAAGGTTTGATCCCTTTAGAGGAGTTGTTCTATCATGATGATGTGGCTCGAAAACCAAGCTTGTAACCAATCGAAAAGGGTGTTGAGGACATGAACATCGGGTTAGATGAAAATCCAAAGATGGTAAAATTATTGAAGACATTTCCCCCACCGGTAAGAGAAAAATATATCAATTTTTTGTCCTCTTTCACTGATGTATTTGCTTGCGATTATTCTGATTTGAAGTCATATGATACAAGTATTATTTAGCATGTCATTCCACTCAAGCCTAATCAAAAGCCATTTCGTCAAAAGTTGAGGAGAATAAATCCAAAGTTGCTGCCCTCAATTGAGAAGGAAGTGAACCGATTGTATAAAGCAGGTATCATAGTTCCTATAAGGTTTTCAGATTGGATTTCTAACTTGGTGCCTATGCGCAAGAAAACATGTGAAATTCGGCTATGTATTGATTTTAGAAATTTGAACAAAGTCTCCTTGAAGGACAACTATCCATTGCCTAAGATGGATCACATACTTCAGCGAGTAGTTGGAGCATCCAGGATGTTGCTACTCGATGGTAATTCGGGTTATAACCAAATTATGGTCCATGAGGATGATCGTGACAAAACAACGTTCACCACTCCTTGGGGAACCTTTCACTATGCAAAGATGCCTTTTGGATTGAAAAATGTTGGTGCAACTTTTCAACAGGCGATGGATATCGCATTTGCCAATGAAAAAGATGTTTTCCTTGTTGTTTATCTTGATGATTTAACTATTTTCTCAAATTCAGATGAAGATCACTTGTATCATTTGAAAATTGTGTTCCAGCAGTGTAGGAAGTACAGCATCTCACTCAATCCAAAGAAGAGTTTGTTCGCAATGGATGAGGGCAAACTTCTTGGGAACATCATCTCAAAGGAGGGGATTCGTATAGATCCAGCTTGGGTGGAGGCCATTCAAAAGATTGATTTCCCACGCAATAAGAAAGAAATCCAATCCTTCAATGGTAAGATAAAAAAATTTACGTCGCTTTATACCCAATCTTGCAAAACACTTAAGGGAGATCACCGATATGCTTAAAAAGGATAGTGCAGTAAGGTGGACGGAGGAGCGGTAAAATCTTTTAATCTAGTGAAATTAGCACTTTCTTCAGCTCCGGTTTTGATTAGCCCGAACTATACTCATGATTTTATTTTATTTTCATTTGTCTCAAATCATACCACAGCAGCGGTCTTGATGCAAAAAATGGAGCACCTCGAGAAGCCCATCGCTTTTTTCAGCAGAACCATAAGGGATGTCGCATTGAAGTACAATATTATTGAAAAATAGGCTCTTCCTTTGGTAAAGGCATTGAAGGACTTTTGGGTTTATATTTTACATTCTCACATCCTTGTATATGTTCCTAACGCTGCTGTCAAAGATGTCCTAGTACAAACAAATCCGGAGGGAAGAAGAGGAAAATGGATTGTTGCCTTATTGGAGTATGATCTAGAAATCAAACCCATGAAGCTCATTAAAGGACAAGGACTGGCCAAATTAATGGCCGAGTCAAATCTGCACATCCTAGACATTAATCTAATTGCTGCTATGACTAAGGACAACGAAGAGAATCTGCCTGTACAGGTATCAGAAATGTTCCTCATTTCTTTTTGGTATTCCGACATTATTTATGTACTGCAAAATCTATCATCACCACCCGAAATGGCCAAAAATAAGAGTAGGACATTAAAATTGAAAGCTGCAAAATTTTGTATCATGAATGGTGCATTATATTGGAAAGACCCCGGTGGTGTCTTGCTAAATTGTTTAGTGGAAGAAGAAGCCAAACAGGTAATGGAGGAATCTCACAAAGGAGATTGCAGGGGCCATCTTTTCTGGAAGACGACCACCAATAAAATCTTGAGAGTTGGGTATTATTGGCCACCCCTTTTTGCTGATGTCTACAAAATAGTGGCCAGCTGTCATGAGTGTCAGATTTTCCAAGGTAAGAGGAAGTTGCATCCTTTGCCACTCAAACCCATTGAAGTCAATGCTCCATTTCAGCAGTGGGGTTTGGATTTCATTGGTGAAATTCATCCTTCTTCTTCAGCACAACATAAATGGATCCTCATAGCAACGAATTATTTCACCAAATCGATTGAGGCAGTTCCTACAAGACAAGCCACCGATTCGGTAATTATGTCTTTTCTTGAAAACAACATTTTGTCTCGTTTTGGCTGTCCCCATAAGTTGATCACTGGGAATGTAGTAGCCTTCAAATCGAAAAGAATGATTGATTTTTGTCATAAGTATCAAATCACTTTGGGGCATTCGACTACCTATTATCCGCAGGGCAATGGATTGGCCGAATCCTCAAATAAATCTCTTGCCAATATCATCAAGAATCTGCTGGAAATTAACAAGAAAGGTTGGCACAAAAAGCTGGTCAATGCACTTTGGGCAGACAGGGTAAGTCACAAAAATTTTATTGGCATGTCTCCTTTTGAGCTTGTATACAATGTGGACATAGTTTTCCCAACCTCTTTGGCAGTCCCAGTCATCAAACTTCTACAAGAGGCAAGCAACAAAGATGATGGTTTGCAACGGAGAATCAATCAAATGATTCATTTGCAGCAAATTAGTGAGGATGTCTTTCAGAATACTTACAAGCTGTAGGAAAGGATCAAGAGAATATATGACCGAAAAGCAAAGGCGGACAGGTTTGAGATAGGAGACATAGTGCTGAAATGGGATGCAAGGAATGAGGAGAAAGGTAAACATGGAAAATTTGAAAATATTTGGAAAGGACCGTACAAGATTGCTGCATATCTGGGTCAGAATGCTTTCATGTTGCAAGAACTGAATGGCGAAGATTGTCTGGGTGGAGCGATCAATGGTCGGATCCTCAAGCGGTATTATTTGTGACATGTTTTCTGTTGTTCTATTCATCATTGTATATACCGGCTTGTTTAAATTCCATTGCAAGTGTGTACTATTTTCATTCTTCAGCTTGGGGCCCGAGGCGAAGGATATAAGGATGAAGTTTGATTTCATTTTTGAGTTTGGTCTATTAGATTCAAGTCTCTGAGTCAATTTCAGTCTTGAAAATGATTCAATGTTGAGTCACATTCAGTCCTGAAATTGAGTCTGTAAGTCAAAAGTTCAGTTTTGTTTCGTTGAAGTTATTGACTCCATAGCCCAATGGACAAAGGCACTGTTAGCTTTCCTAGAGATCTGTAGTTCTTGGTACCTCCAAGGAGCTACCATCCCCATTGGATCCAATGTTAGTGTCGGTATCTTCATCCTTCCATCAGAGATCAAATCCTCTTGTTGCATTTCATATTAGGTGTCCCGCGCAGTCATTTTCATTCCATTAGGCACATGGATCGTCTAATGGTAGTGGCTTCCCAACAAATTTCCTCATGTCCCTCATGTCATGCACCTACTGGTTCATGTCTGTTCATTAAAAAGGCATATACAACCTTATTTTCATTAAAAATTGCAAAAGGTTGTCTTTAGGGTTTCAGTGTCAAGTAGGTCTAGGGTTTCATTAGGGTTTTGTCAATAAATGTTTCAAAGTGTCCAATAATTACCAGCAGGCCATGAGGAGGTTTCATCGTCAATAAATTTCATCAACAAGTGTTCGAAAATGTGTTTTTCCAGAAAACAGAGAAAATGTGTTTTTCCTTAAAACTCTGTTTTGAGGAAAAAACAGAGTATTTAGCCTTTATTGTACTAAAATCATGTAAATTTTGTTTTGTTCATTGCAAATTCCTTCATCTGCACCCTGGCTTCTTTCCTTAGCCTAAGAAGCTCCAACACCTACAAAAACAAGCAAAGTTCAACTCATTTAGTTCATCACAAAGCCAAAAAGGTGAAAAAGTCCAAAAAACAGAGTTTGAAATAAAGTCATTTTGAAAACATTGTAAAAGTGGGTTTCATGAGCTAAAATATTAAAAGCTCTTTGTTTATAAGCAATGCCTTCATTTGAAATTTCATTTGTAAAATACTAGCAATGCAATGTGATTTTGTTAAGCAAGAGGAGAAACTTGGGTGAAAATTGCTCCTGGTGACTAGCGCAGCTCACTGGGCAGGAGGCGCGGCGCACTAGGCCTCAAAACTTAGTGTATTTTTGCATGGGCATGGCGCACTAGTGAGGCACGGTGCATTGGGTATGTTGTGCGGCGCATACAGTTAAAGGGCCCGAAAAGTTCCTGAACAGCCTCCAATCGCTAAAAACGCACAAATGCACTTTGTTCCAAGTAGGTTGAACTCCACTTCTGTTGTTCATCCAAGTTTGGTGTTTATGTTATCATGGTTGACGTGGTGAGAGTTTAAAAAAATACTCAAACCCTACCATTTCAAATTTCTCAAAAAAAGGTTGCTGCCTAGGGTTTGACAACTATTTGCTACCAAGTCTATCCTCTTTCCATCATTCCCTTATTTTATTTTTTCCCTGATTTCATTGTTCCCTAAGTTCCTCTACCCCCTAAATTCACTAACCCCCTATCCCAAGTTCCCTTTCCCAAATTTCCTATTGTAAAATTCCAAACCCTAACCCCCTAAACAAATATATCCCAACAGTCCCTAATCCCCCACTATTTTTCCCTCCCCTTATACTCCCGCATTTCATTGTTTTCCCTTGGTGGCAGAGGTTGAACAGTCATTAAAGGCAATCTAGCACAATTTGACACATCACCACCCATCTCTTCAGGACAGTTTTTCTACCAGTAGTCATGGCATCTAATCCTTCATCTGATTATGAAGTGGAGACCCAAAGTGACTCACTTGCAAAAGGACATGCACCCAGGAGGCCTCATAGAGGGGGCAAACATATCAGAGAAGAACCAATCACCCTGACTAAATTGTAGGCATGCCCTCTTGCCATCTCTTGTTTCCAATATTATTCATGTCATGAATTCTGCGAGAAGGTTGTTAGTATTCAGTATCATCATGAGTTGGCTTGCTTGTTTGTACTGCATTTGGTGATCAGGCCACTCTAGCTGGTGTCACTTTCACACTAACACCAGAGTCCATTTCATTAGCAACCGATATTCCCAACATTGGAGAGCCATGGAACAAGAGGCAAAAAATTGATCAGCAGTATTATGAACGTTACATTAAGCCCGGCTTCCTGAGATAGCTCAAGAGAGTGTTTCCTTTTCGGTACCTCAGAGACGAATATGTTGCTTTAATGAAATTGATCATGAAGTATTTCAACGGTGAGGGCCGATTCTCCCGTTTGTATGCTTATCACATCAGGCTACTCATACATTTTACCTGGGTATAGATGATGAACATTCCTTATTTCATGTGTCGAAATATCGAAAGGATGACCACTCTAGTGCAGCACAAGACCCCTCAGCAGCAATTTAACAGTATTTATCATTTTTCTCTTATTAAAATTGTGGTTGTTCATCAGCTTGGATTGCAGGGCATCCCTTGGGATGATTTAATCTCTCGTGAGTTTTTCAGAGCTCCTCAGGGACTTTCAGAGGTTTTTCATGATACATGTGGATCTTCTTATCCGCATGAAGGTCATGAGACACACAGTGCTACTATGTCAGTATTTATCACTTATCAGAAGGGCACTAGGCAGTTGTTCGCGGCAGCAAAGCGAGTGTTATCTCCACCTTGGGTTGAAAGGGCCTCACTTCTGACATCAGCACCATAGGTTCAGAACAAAGGCAAGAGGCCAATGCAGGATGAAGGGCCTTCAGGTGAGCGGGACTTTATTCTTGTTGAGGATATTGATATGGGCCCGGAAAGCAAAAGTCTCAAAGAGATCATCCAAGAGCAGTAGACAGAGATCAAAGCCTTGTCCCTCAACTTGGAGAGGGCCAAGTGGATTATAAAATACTTGGAGTAGAGAAATAAGTAGCTTGAAGATCAGCTGGTGATTATGGAGTTACAAAACATTCGGGAGAATCGCGAAGCTGCCCAAAGGAGGAGGGTGGAGTTCACTTCACTTGAGCAAGAGATCAACGTTGATCGGGAGTCTTGAATCAAGAGAGTCAACATCCACTTAGAGAGGCTTCTAGACAAGGCTAATAGGGACAAAGCATTGCTGAGGCACATGGCTTTTCACTACATGGCGCGGAACAAGGTTTACAAGGCACGAATAAGGAATTTAAAGGCAAAACGAAGAAAGGTATCAAAAAGGAAAAAGAGGAAAAAAGAGCATGATCGACTCTAGATATTGGTCAAGGCATCCTTGGCCCATCATAGCTCTTGATAGAGAAGGTCCAACCCAAATTTCAAGAAATTTGGAGCAATTTTTGCATTTTGAAAATTTTTGGTACAAAAAATAGAGTTTTCCTCCCTATGCGCTGCACCACGTGGCGCTCGCTTTTGCTAGAGGGCTCCAAATCACAAAAACGTTGCATTTATGGATTTTTCATGAAAATTTATGCTTTCCTACATATGGCCAAGAAATTTGGGCAGGTTTTGAGCCCTCAAAGAGGTCAAAAACACTCAAACAATGACCTCACTGCCCATATTTTGACACACAGGAAGCAGTCTTGGGAGATTGGATTTTTGACAGGGAAAATGAAGGCCAAATTGAAACATTCCACTTGAGTTGGAAAGTAGACGGACAGCCCTTTCCCACAAGCACACTTGGAGCCGATTTGGACATCGGGAAGGCCTCCAAAAGTGGGTCCAAACAGGCATGGCGCATAGAGGAAAAATTGCCAGTTTGACCCAGTTTTGCTCTGTTTTTCGCCCAGTTTTGCCTAATTTGACTTTTTTACTTTCCTTATGGAAAATCTATGATGTAATTTGATAAAAATTGATGGATAATGATGTAAATATGTTGGATTTTTACTTGTAGAGGTGAATTCATCAGTTTAGAGGTTGTTTCAAACTGAATGAATCAGTTTCCTTGTTTCTAGAGGCATGCTGTTATGTTGCCTAGATTCAAGTTCTCAGTTTAGGATTAGTTGGATCAGCTCCTAAACAGGTGAGCTCGACCCCTAGAGGCAAGGAGGAGCTATGTTTGTCTATATTATGTTGTTTTTCAGTCATTAGCATGGTTGGACTCTTGAGAAAGCCTTGAGCTTCATTGTACTTTCATATCAACATTTTGGCTAAGGAATTGAGACCAGGGTTTGTAGCACTCTTTGGGATCCATGTGGAAATTTGTCTTGGTACAGTGCTTTCTTTTGTAATTGTGAATTTTTTTATTTATGCCATTCTCGATCTTATTTCTTCTTAACTAAGAGAACAAGAGTGTAAGTAGAATCCATTGAAAATGTAGTGCTCTACTTGAGGTTTGCTTTAGTTTCTTGATGTTTTCAGCTATTTGGAGAGGATCCATGATTTAACTTGCCCTCTTCAGCTCGTCACCTATCCGCTCCTTCCATCTCAATCGATTTTAAGTGCCAAAAATGATTGCCTACCTTGCCCCATTGAGACCTCTGTAGGACTGTGCCTCATCCCCGCACCCAAAATCTGCCTTCTCATCTGAGCCAACAAATCATCAATTCAAACCAATCAACCTCTTGCATGCATATACCTAGCCTAAGATCAGTAACAATATCAGTCATCTCAAGCCCTTAGTGACCATAATTATCTGAGATTGACCCGAAGAGAGCCCTCTCCTGACCTGGTAGGGCTAGTTACCAGGCTGAGCCTGGTTTGATGTGGACCTAGAAGCTTACCTTTTCAGCCTGAGGTAAATCTAGGCTCTAACACTCTGCACGTCTCCTCCTCCAAGGCATTTCATCAGGTCAGCCCACCTACCCATCCGAGGATCTCGGGGGCTACTAATAGAAACTAATACTCTAGGACGTAGCCCTAGAACGTTCTCAAAGAAGGAGGTGCACAAAATGGTCTCGTATCCAAAACTCTTGGTCCGTCCTTTATGAATTGAGGACAACTGGCTCTTCATGTTGGTAAGAAGAGGTGTAAACCAATCAAAAACTGTAGTGAGACACTCCACGGTCAAGCTTATGGATAGTCATGATGCTTGGTGCAATGAGGCTAATCCATTTATCCTGGCTATGGTGACCAGTAAGATTCTCAGGGACAAACTCTCTACATGTTTTATTTCAATTTGGCTTCCAATTTTCTCAAGATGCCCCGGGCAGTATATATGCACGTAGTCTTCCACTAAAAGACTACCTCATGTTCGGCCAGTCGAATGTACAACTTCTCCTCTCCGGGAGAGACCAGTGATAAAGTAAATATCTTCTACCTCTATCCTCAAAGGAATTTTATCAATCAAAAATGCATAATCTCTGATACTTCAGTGGTGCATTAACATTTCAAGCAAGTGGGTGTTAGCCTTCATATTTTGCATTTTGAAAATTTTCAATAAACCTCATCCCTTTAATGCATCTAAGTCCTGCTGATCATTCATAACTTCATTATCCATGGTAGTCTGCTCCCTCTCTTACCAAGTGATTGTCATCCTGAAAGAAAATTGATTTCCAACCGTTAGTTTTTTGTGTTTAAATTTCAAACCGCATATACGCGGGTCCCTTCATACACAGTCGTGTGTAGGGCCTATGTATACGCGGGTTTATAATATCCAACCTGCTTATATGTTGCATTGAAATTTTTAACATAAATTCCTGTGGTGAAATCTCAATTAAAATTTCTAAAAACAATCATAAAGTAATGCAAGCTAGAATTGGGGGTTACCTGATGATTTTTATCCAATTTGAAAGGTCCAATTCTTTGGGGGGGCAAGTTTGCTCTTTTTTCTCCACAACTTTTGCTCTCAAAGCAAATGGTACAAATGATGAGTCAAAAAGTCATTTTATAAGCTTTTAAAATGTCAAATTTTTTCAAAACTTGATTTTTTTCATCTCATGAATCTTTTAACTTGTGAGCTTAGATTGTCGAGAATAGGTTGTTTTTCAGGAAATTTTGGATGCTTTTTCAGAAATTTCACATCGATTCCATGACTGCTAACTCGTCATGGCAGGTATCATTTATTCATTGGCATATAGGTTAGGGAAACTATTTTTCCTTTGCATTTTGCATACTAGCTTCCATTTGTCGATACACTTGCCATAGGGTTGATCACATCATGTTATGGTTAGTAAGCCAAGTTCACTTGCCGATTTTTAAATCATGACATGATGGTAGAGCCATCCTTTACATGAGCATCGTAGTTAGCACCTCACTAACATTGGTTTCTCATGTTGTTTCATTGAGTAGGCTGAGGAGTCCTCTCTAGTCCCACCATGACTTGTGCATTGAAGACTCATTCCTCTTTTCTTCTTCACTTCGTTCTGGCCTTATACCTGTTTAGTCAATTTAGTGTTATCTAAATTGCTAGTATTAATTGTCAACCCGGGGTTCGTAAACTGATGAAGTGTGGTGCACTATATGTGCTTAGTTAACCTCTTTCTTACTTCGTTGTTTTATAAAGTTATAATGTTCAACTCTTCCTAACCTTTTGCTTTCAACATATAGTACTATGTTAAGCACGATTAAGAATAAGTCCAAAAAATAATCAAGCTCTAAGGTGACAAGTAAGAAAAACCACTTTAAAGACCAGTTATAATGTTCAACTCTTCCTAACTCCCTGCTTCTACTGCATATTTGCATAAAACACGATTAGGAAGTAGTTAGAAATAAGCCTAGAAAGTAATCAAACTTTAAACTTGCAAGGAAAGAGCTTGAAAGAAATAACTTGAAATGAAACTGAAAGCAAAGAACTTGAAATGACTTGAAAGTAAATGACCACATTCTAAATGGCATTAGTCTCTATCCATACTGCTGCAAATAAAAGAAATAAGAAAATCACTTCAAGGATTGTTGTTAGTGATGATATCCTTCTAACTCCCTGCTTCTACCGCGTATTGCATAAAACACGATTAGAAGGTAGCTGAAGACAAATCCAAGAATTGATAAAAACTCTAATCTACTCTATTTGACAAATTGTAACACTACTAAGCCTTTTCCAACATACTGCTTCCTACATATGTGATTATGTGTAACAAGTGGAAAAGTGTTAGTATCACAAGCCAAGTCTACTCAAATACAAGCTGCAATTAATCAATGTTCTGT